>CP125978.1:455284029-455456015 GCA_030063025.1 Avena longiglumis | reverse complement strand
TCGGATTAGTTACGCCGTAAGGTTCTTTGCGCAATCTCCGACAGACCAGCTTTGGGTGGTACACTGCTGCCACCGATTCGATCTGCACCTAGAAGTAACCGGAAGAGCGCCCACATTCGGATCATTCGGTTACCGAGGCTGGCATTGCAGACCTGGCGCAGCGCAAAAAGCGGGAGAAACGGTAGCCGAGTACATTCAGCGCCAGACTGTCAAGAACCGGCGTTATTCGCCTGCTTAATCGGGAAAGAAGCAAATGCCGGGCAGTGTTGGGTCTCAAAGACCTATCAAGGATCCGCTTTCCAAGTAGAGTACAATCTCATTACGACATGGCCTAGAAACTGACAATGTATGAACAAGGCCAATCTGAGTTGTACCAAGACAAGTTCAAACGTCCGATAGGCCTGGTCGATATGTAAGAAGAGGATCCTATACAAGACCAGAGGTGGCTGGCTGAATGGGCTCGGGGCAAATCTCGTCCTGCAATGGGTAAAGCAGCAAGGGCCTCGCAAAAGGGTTCGACTTGATGTGAGCAAAGTCGAGCAGATATTCGATTCGCCGAAAGAAAAGCACCCAGTTACCCAAGGCCATAAAATCCCTACGACTCAAGAGATGAACGGAGACTATACGCAAGTGGCATCACTGCTCACCCACACCACCAATGATTGCAAAGATCTACGCCGCCAGATCCAAACAGCGATAGAGCAGCGCTCGATCCTTGGGCAATTCGCCATGAAAGTAGACACAAACCCGCTTTCAAGGCCAACATGGTAGAACATGCCACCCACGAGGCGCCGCTAGATTTCTCGCTCGATGTTAATATGGCAGGCCCTGTACCACCATGGCACATATAAGGAGGAAGGCGGTCGCCTCGGGCAAAGAAAGAGAGGAGGCTGGTCCTCGTGGACCGCCCCGTTATGATGACAAAGTGTATTTAACCGAGGAGCAAGTGAGAAGCGAGCATCGTAAGCCACACTCCACGATCTCCTTAACAAGTATGAGCGCCAAGATGACCGACGTCGCCGCCGTAACGATAGAGATGATGAAGGATATGAACACCTCGCTAGGGAAAGTCAAAAGAAAAGGAAGGCGATAAACATTGGGATTGTCCTTTCTTAAAGTATTGTTGGATGCGGAATGAGCCGATTGCTCATAATCGACAACCGCCTGTAATGTGGACAATGTAGGATGACATAGGTCCAAGTTTCTGTTCAAGCGCCTAGGGCCTCTCCGCCTCGTAATGCATAAGAGGAGTCATCTCGAGCAAAAGACCTCGAGGAGCCAATAGGTGAAGAAGAAGACATATATCACCGCCAAGGTGGTGCCCCGATGGCCGTGACACACCCAAAAGCGTAGAGTTCAGCGATCGCATAACTTGAGGAAGCCAAGCGCAGATTTCCACGCTTTAAGGAAAGCACGCCCGATCTGGCCGTGAAAATTCGCAACCTTGGAAACTAAGATCGCCAAAAGGAAAGAGTGGCGCCTAAACCGTGAAAAGCCGATGCGAAGACATCGGCCGGCACAAACATGGTGTTCGTATTCGCCGAGTTTTGCGCCCAAGAACCAAAGAGCTACCAGCGGTACAGTTTGACTGCGTGGCCACGACGTTATCTTTGAAAAGCCACGTGAGAAGGGCTACAAACATCCGAAAGCCTGCATCATGAGGTTATATCAATGGGCAGCCTGTCAAGAAGATGTTGGTCGACACCGAGCGGCAACAATATAATGCAATACTCCATGCTACGGGCGTTTGGGACGCCCACCGCAGATCCGATCAAAACCAACGCCACGTTAAGCGACTTCAACGCCAAACTTCGTAAATGAAAGGCGCTTCAACGTGGATCCGACTGGCGTAAAGACCATCCCTACGCTATTCTTCGCCGTGGATAGCAAAAGCACCTACGCCGCCTTGCCGGGCGTGGATTGATTCACGCTTAATCGCTGCATTCCATCCACGATGCACCAATGCCTAATACAAAGGATGGAGATGAAGTGGACGCTATTCATGCAGATGATTCGATCGAGATCTCCATAGCTGGCATGAACATCCGGGAAGCGTAAGACCAAGAGCCGATCTCTGGAATCAGTCTAGACGGCTGTGAGCGCATTGAAGCTACAAAAAACGGGGTGAGGCTGGTCTTATCCACCGGCCTGACAGAGTAGCAAAGTCCACGATCGTACGTGGTATGGCCGATCCCTGCGATCGGCCACAAAAAATAAAAAGCACTAATCTTACGACAAGCAGGTCATGCAGTCGTGGTAGGGAGATTCCCTGCCATTGTAGAACATCAATAAGTTGCAAACCTTCCTTGACTAATGCAATCAAAAAGGGGGCCGATTCCGGCAATCGGCCCAAATTATCTTTGTTATCCTCACCAACTGTTTACCCCGTGTTTAGCATCGATTTAGCAGGTGACGGAAAGCTAGGGTATGGGTTTACCTCCGCTGATGAGCTAGAGGAGATTGACATCGGTCCTGGGGATAAGCCACGACCAACATTTATCGCCAGAAGTTAGATCCGAATGTGGGGTCCGGATGATAGCTTTGTTGAAAGAATATCCGCATCGCTTTGCTCGACTATACTGAGATGCCCGGTTAGACATGAGCATCATTGAGCATCGACTCCGCTTAAAAAGGGTTTCGCCATTCCAGCGCAGCACGACATGATGAAGGCCGAAATTTTGGAAGAAGTCAAGAAAGAGATCGAGAAAATGTTGATGTACTAGGTTAATCAGCCATGCAGTATGCCGAGTGGATTTCTAGTATCGCAGTGAGAAAAAGGATGATTACCGGGCGTGTCGCCATAGATTTTTGGGATCTCAATAGAGCTACTCCAAAGGATGAGTACCATGCTGGCAGGTAGACATTAATCAATGCATTGCCGGTCATAAGATTTTGAGCTTCATGGATGGCAATGCTTACAACCAAATTTTTATGGCTCGAAGATATACACAAGACTGCATTCAGAGTCCTGTGTTCGGTGGGGTTGTTTGAATATGTAGTCATGACGCTTGATCAAGAATGCCGCGCCACATACCAAAGAGCCATGAATTACATTTTCCATGATCCGACGGCAAGCTGGTGGAAATTTATATCGATGACGTGGTGGTCAAGTCGATTCAAGACAAGGACACTTGGATGATCTCGCAACGCCCCTGACCAAACAAGAAAATTCGGCTACGATGAATCCAAAGAAGTGTGCCTTGTGTGACGGTCGGGTTCTTGGGTTTCTTGGTCCATGAACGCGAATTGAGATCGGCTCGAAAGTCGAGGCAGGCGAACAATGAAGCCACCTACCACGAAGAAAGAACTGCAGCCTCTCATCGGGTAAGATCAACTTCAAGAAGATTCATCTCCAATCATCGAAGAATAGAACCGCTCATGGACTGGTGAAATTAAGTCGATGAGGAGTTCATACTGGCTTACGTAACAACAACGAGCCTTCGACGAGATCAAAGAATATCTAACGGCCCGCTTGTTGGTGCCCCACCGGATAGGCTCGTTCTACATTTACTTGTCGAGTCGGTACACGCCCATCGCCTCGGTGGTGGTGCAAGTTTATGATGGTCTCGAGCGAGTTGTGTTTACATCAGGTAATGATGCCGGATGCAGACAAGGTATCCAGATCGATAAGTTATGCCTCCTCGTTTTTCACTGCACTAAGTCGCCACATCTTGCTCTCGGAGATTATCATTATATGCAAATCGATGTCATAAAACATATGTTGTCGGCTCCTATGTTGAAAGGCCGACTCGCAAATGGATGTTTGCATTATCGAATTTGATATCCGTATCAACCCGCAAAGCGGTTAAGGGTCAGCGCTGGTCGACCTTATTGCCGAAAGAATCAACACCGATATAGCAGCGCCTCATACGAGCGTGGGCTATGTTTTTCGATGGATCGGTTTGTGATGATGGTTGCGACATCGGCATTCTACTCGTGTCGCCCTTGGGCAACATATTCCTTCTCCATCAGGCTATCTACCCTCGCACCAACAACGCCGCTGGAGTATGAGGCGATACAAGGGAATGGAGTTGCTCATCGGCTGGCGTATAAATGGAAATTTTGGAGACTCCAAATTGGTGATTTCAACTCACGGAGGAATACAAGTGTGAGAGCCAGTCGCTCTTCCCATTATGGTGGCAATGCCGTGAGCTGATGGCACAGCTTCCGGTACATAAACTTCACCGATCCCGATCGCGAGAATACCGAGGCGAATGATCTCGCATAAATGGCTTCGTGCTACAAGGACGGCGGAGGGAGTTCGTGTACAGCCTCGGAGGCGATTTATCGGAGAGCCGATATCTTCAATTACTTGAAAGATTCGCCGGGGGCACCTAAACGGATAAGGTACAAGGCCATGAAGCACGTGCTTATTGGTGACGACATGTTACAGTGACTCGAAGGGTTATCGCCAAATGTCCGGGCCAACCGAGGCCAATCGGCTCCTACACGGTAGGTACAGGCGCCTGGAACTCACCAATCGCTCACAAGATGAAATGGTTGATCAAAGCGATCAGGGTTTTATTGGCCCACCATGCTTGAGGACTGTTTTAAGTACTACAAAGGGTGTCAAGCATGTCGAAATTTGAAAATTCAGGTATTTGCGTACAAGAATGAACCCCATCATCAAGCCTTGGCCATTCCGAGGTTGGGGCATGGATATGATTGGCAAGATCAATCCTCCATCAAGCAAAGGCCACATGTGGATTTTGGCCATTACGGATTATTTCACTAAATGGGTGGAAGCCGTCCCTATGAAGTCAGTGAACTCGAAGGATGTTATAAATTTTGTGAAAGAACACGTCATTCATAGATTCGGGATTCCCCAAACTATCACGACCGATGGAGGTTCGGTCTTCATTTCTCATGAGTTTAGAAAATTCTGTGAGGACACGGGAATTAAGCTGATCCGATCATCTCCATACTATGCTCAAGCAAATGGGCAAGCTAAAGCGTCCAACCAGAGCCTTATCAAGCTGATCAAGAGGAAAGTCGACGAGCACCCTAGGCGTTGGCACGAGGTTTTGTCAGAGGCTTTATGGGCTTATCGCATGTCATGTCATGGAGCGATAAAAACCTTGCCATACCATCTAGTCTATGGACAAGAAGCCGTATTGCCCTGGGAGATTACGGTTGGATCGAGACGTGTCACCTTCGTAACGATCTAACAATCAAGAATATGCCACGATGAGTGACAATGTTGAGGATTTAATCGAGCTTAGGTTGTGGTCATTGAGAAAATCAAAGAGAACAAGGCCAAGGTATCTCGTGCATATAATAAGAAGGTGAGACCAAAGGAGTTCCACGTTGGCGATCTGGTATGGGAAGCTATTGCCATTGGGGACTAAGGATGCAAGATATGGTAAATGGTCTCCAAATTGGCACGGGCCATACAGTCGATCAAGTTTTAAGGGGAAGCGTACATGCTTGAGGAGCTGGGCGTGAAATTCCGATGGTATCAACGGTCAGCATCTCAAGAAATATTTCCCAAGCATGTGGGATGATGGACAGTGAAATATGGGGGCTGATACATGAAATCGGCCAACAATAAAAAAAAATTGGTGAGAGCATGGAGGGTGATGACTTTCGAAACCTCCTGTCTCGACGAAGAAGTTTGCAGTCCCTTGCGAGCCCTCTTGGGGCTCACAGCTGGCCCCGCCTCGACTGATGCTCGGGGGGCAGTAGGTTCAGGAACCGGCCTTTTCCTGGGAGCCGATGGTGGCAAATCTGGCTGGCTCGGTGTGATGGTCCTCTCAGAGTCTGTTGGGACCGATTCTCCTCGATCGGATTGTGTGTCCTCGCTGGAGGTGTCTTCGACGGAAGCCTGTAAGAAAAGGAGAGCTAGTAAGCACGAGCATGTTTGCAAGGATGAAAGAGATCAACCAAGGCATGGATCAGCGTACACGCGAGCTTTCTGGAGAAGGGCTCCGGCGCCTCAAAGTCTTCCTGGCAGCTACCTTCCTCACCACCGTTCTTGTTTTAGTTGGAACTCGAGAGGCGGCTGACCTAGAAGTTGCTTGGTTCTTGGAAGCCGATTGTGGTGATATCGGCTGGTTCTGCATCACGACCTTTTTCAAAGGTGGCGAGTTTTTGCAGAAAAGGACCACAGGAGCTGGTGGGAAGAATTCGAAGGGGGAGCCATCAACATGCGTGGGTTCGTGACCATCTTGTTGCTGCAAAGAGACAGTGGGTTATTAGAAGAATCATTTGTGAGCTGCATCAAGAAAATTTACAAGTAGTGGTACCTGTTCTGGGGATATCATATTCAAGATCGAGCTGTTCCAAAGAACGGTCCCGAGCTCTCCAGGCATGAGTCTTCCACATCGACCACCAGTTCTCAAAACCATCGATTGATGAAGCGAAGGTGAGGTTGTTAGGAATTGGGATGGTCAGAGCATCGAAGAAGGAATAACACCTTTGACTGGTGAGAGGATCGGGCAGGTTAGCTCTGCTCTCTCTGTAAGATGGTGGAGAAAGAAATGGGGAGGTACTTGTCCAAGGCCAAATTGCCGAGCCACTACGACCGGCTGGTAGAATTCATATCCAGGCTTGATTATTCTGTTGGATGTGCTCATGCCAACTGGAAGGAAACAAGGACGGATCACAGTGGAAAATAACTGCCGAGTGCTGGTGTCGTCGGCAAAGTTGTCTAGCCTGAAGGAGATTGGATTTTCAAAATGTTCCGATTCTTCCATGTAAGGAAAGAAGATAGGATTGTCCAGGCCTTGGAAGAAAATGCTGAACTACTTGGATGCTTCCTGAGGGATCAGTTTACTACAGCGATCTATACTGAGCTTGGCCGTAGCTGGTGCATCGGATCTGCTTCCTTTGGCATCCGGAAAGGTGCAACTCGCCAAAAGGGGAAGTTTGGGACATGGTTTTGAAAATACAAATGAGCCCATAACCGAATGAACCACCAAGGACCTCCTGTTTTGACTCATCGAGAATAGTTTGATGACATCAACCGGAGATATCGATAGACTTCTCCAAGGAACGGTTACAATGCCAAGTTGAGTGCCTTTGGCAAGTTCGTAGGCCAAGGAGAGATAATTCTTGGTTGGAGCAAGGGAAGGGCCACAGAATATGAAATGTTCCAGCCAGAAGTTGAGGAAAGCCGTGTGTTCTTTCTCCTCCAGAATATTAATTTTTTTTTTATTGTTGGCCGATTTCATGTATCGGCCCCCATATTTCACTGTCCATCATCCCACATGCTTGGGAAATATTTCTTGAGATGCTGACCGTTGACAGCCACTGGGAATTTCACGCCGTCCAGCTCCTCAAGCATGTACGCTGCTCTTAAAACTTGATCGACGTATGTCCCGTGCCAATTTGGAGACCATTTACCATATCGCATCCTTAGTCCCCAATGGCAATACAACTTCCCATACCGGATCGCCAACGTGGAACTCCTTTGGTCTCACCTTCTTATTATATGCACGAGCTACCTTGGCCTTGTTCTCTTTGATTTTCTCCAAATGACCACAACCTAAGCTCGCTAAATCCTCAACATTGTCACCATCGAGTGCATATTCTTCAGTTGTTATATCGCTCGAAGGTGACACGTCTCGATCCAACCGTAATCTCCTGTGGCAATACGCTTCTTGTCCATAGACTAGATGGTATGGCGAGGTTTTTATCGCCCATGACATGACATGCGATAAGCCCATAAAGCCTCGACAAAACCTCGTACAACGCCCTGTGCTCGTCGACTTTCCTCTTGATCGCCTTGATAAGGCTCGGTTGGGCTTGGCTTGCCCATTTGCTTGAGCATAGTATGGAGATGATCGGATCAGCTTAATTCCCGTGTCCTCGAATTTTCTAAACTCATGAGAAATGAAGACCGAACCTCCATCGGTGATAGTTTGGGGAATCCGAATCTATGAATGATGTGTTCTTTCACAAAATTGATAACATCCTTCGAGTTCATCGACTTCATAGGGACTTCCACCCATTTAGTGAAATAATCCGTAATGGCCAAAATCCACATGTGGCCTTTGCTTGATGGAGGATTGATCTTGCCAATCATATCCATGCCCCAATCTCGAATGGCCAAGGCTTGATGATGGGGTTCATTGTCGACGCTGGTACTGGCTGAATTTTTCCAAATTTCGACATGCTTGACACCCTTTGTAGTACTTAAAACAGTCCTCAAGCATGGTGGGCCAATAAAACCGATCGCTCGATCAACCATTTCATCTTGTGAGCCGATTGGTGAGTTCCACAGTGCCTTTCGTACCTCGTGTAGGAGCCGATTGGCCTCGGTTGGCCCCAGACATTTGAGCAACCCTTCCGTAGTCCTCAGAAACATGTCGTCCCCAATAAGCACGCATTTCATGGCCTTGTACCTTATCCGCTTAGGTGCCCCTTGCCGAATCTTTCAAGTAATTGAAGATATCGCTCTCCATCGTCTCTCGTGAACTGCACTAACATCAGCTCCCTCCGCCACGCCCTTGTAGCTCATTTGTGCGAGATCATTCGCCTCGGTATTCGCGATCGCGGGATCCGTGAAGTTTATGTACCGGCTGCCATCACTCACGGCATTGCCACCATAATGGGAAGAGCGACTCGCTCTCACACTTGTATTCCTCCGTGAGTTGGGAAATCACCAATTTGGAGTCTCCAAAAATTTCCTTTATACGCTCCGAGGAGCAACTCCATTCCATGCGACGCCTCATACTACCGACGTTGTTGGTGCGGTAGATAGCCCGATGGAGAAGGAATATGTTGCCCGGGCGACACGAGTAGAATGTCGATGCCGCAACCATCATCACAAACCGATCCGAAAAACATAGCCCACGCCAGATAGACAGCTACTGCATATCGCTGTTGATTCTTTCAAGAATAAGGTCGTAACGCGAACCTTAACCGCTTATTGGTTGATACCGGATATCAAATTCGATAATGCAAACATCCATTTGCCGAGTCGGCCTTTCAACATAGGAGCCGACATATGTTTTATGACATCGATTTGCATATAATGATAATCTCCGCCGAGAGCAAGATGTGGCGCAGCTTGGTGCAGAAAAACAGCAGAGGCATAACTTATCGATCTCAGATACCTTGTCTCGTGATCGCATCCTTCCGCTGATGTAAACATCCTTCGCTCCTGCACTATCATAAACTTGCACCACCACCGAGGCGATGGGCGGTCGCCCATCGACAAGTAAATGTAGAACGGCCTATCCCGGTGGCGGGCACCAACACCGGGCGGCTTCGTTAGATATTCTTTGATCTCGTCAAGGCTCGTTGTTGTTCGTCCCCAATGAACTCCTCATCGACTTAATTTTCACCAGTCCCATGAACGGTTCTATTCTTCCCGACCTTAGATTGAGATGAATCTTCCGACGGGTTGATCTTGCCGATGAGAGAGGCTGCATTCTTTCTTCGTGGTAGGTGGCTTCATTGTTCGCACCTCCGACTTTTCAGCCGATCTCAATTCGCGTTCATGGACCAAGAAACCCAAGAACCGACCGTCATTACAATCAAGGCACACTTCTTTGATTCATCTGGCCGAATTTTCTTGTTCGGTCCAGACGCGGCGCAGATCATCCAAGTGTCCTTGTACAAGCCGGACTTGACCACCACGTCATTGATATAAATTTCCACCACTTGCCGATCGATCATGGAAAATGTAATTCATAGCTCTTTGGTATGTGGCGGCATTCTTCAAACCAAACGTCATGACTACATATTCAAACAACCCCAAACACAGGACTCAATGCAGTCTTGTGTATATCTTCCGAGCCATAAAAATTTGGTTGTAACTGCATTGCCATCCATGAAGCTCAAAATCTTATGACCAAAAATGCCAACAAACAATGTTGATTAATGTCTCGCTACATCGGGTACTCATCCTTTGGAGTAGCTCTATTGAGATCCCGAAAATCTATGGCGACATCGTCGGCCATCCTTTTCTCTGATGCGATACTAGAAATCCACTCAAGATACCGCATGGCCCGATTTAACTAGTATCAACATTTCTCGATCTCTTTCTTGACTTCTTCCAAAATTTCGCCTTCATCCGTGCCGTGCTGGAATGGCGAAACCCTTTTAGCGGAGTCGATGCTCAATGATGCTCTGTCTAACCCGGCATCTCAGTATAGTCCTGTGCAAAGCGATGCGGATATTCTTTCAACAAAGCTATCATCGGACCCGCAGATTCGGATCTAACTTCTTGCCGATAAATGTTGGTCGTGGCTTATCCCGGGACCGATGTCAATCTCCTCTAGCTCATCGTGGAGGTAAACCCATACCCTAGCTTTCCGTCACATAAATCGATGCTAAACACGGGGTAAACAGTTGGTGAGGATAACAAAGATAATTTGGGCCGATTGCCAGAATCGGCCCCCTTTTTGATTGCATTAGTCAAGGAAGGTTTGCAACTTATTGATGTTCTACAATGGCAGGGAATCTCCCTACCACGCATCGCATGACCCGCTTGTCGTAAGATTAGTGCTTTTTTTTTGTGGCGGCGAGGATCGCCATACCACATTTATCGTGGACTTTGCTACTCTCGGGCCGGTGGATAAGACCAGCCTCACCCGCTTTTTGTAGCTTCAATGCGCTCACGTCTAGACTGATTCCAGAGATCGGCTCTTGGTCTTCTGCTTCCCAGATGTTCATGCCAGCTATGGAGATCTTGATCGAATCATCTGCATGAATGATGTCCACTTCATCTCCATCCCACTGTATTAGGCATTGGTGCATCGTGGATGGAATGCAGCAGTTAGCGTGAATCCAATCCCTGACAAAGAAGCAGAGGTGCTTTTCTGTCACGGCGAAGAATGACGTAGGGATGGTCTTTCCGCCCAGTCGGATCATCCGTAACGCCTTGCGTTTAAGTTTGGCGTTGAAGTCGCTTAACGTGACGTTGGTTTTGATCGATCTGCGGTGGGCGTCCCAAACGCCGTAGCATGGAGTATGGCATTATATTGACTGCGCTCGGTGTCAACCAACATCTTCTTGACGAGCTGCCCATTGATATAACCTCATGATGCAGTGGCTTTCGATGTTTGTAGCCCTTCTCACGTGGCTTTTCAAAGATAACGGCCGTGGGCGCGATCAGCCCCAATACTTGGTAGCTCTTTGGTTCTTGGGCGCAAAACTCGACTGATCACGAACACCATGTTTGTGCGGCCGATGTCTTCGCATCGGCTTTTACCGGTTAGGCGCCACTCTTTCCTTTTCGGGCGATCTTCCGTTTCCAAGGTCTGCCGAATTTTCACGGCCAGATCGGGCCGTGCTTTCCTTAAAGCGTGGAGGTACTGCGCTTCGGCTTCCTCCAAGTTACGCAGTCGCTGAACTCTACGCTTTTGGGTGTGTCTCAGCCCATCGGGGCACCACCTTGGCCGGTGATATCTGTCTTCTTCTTCTTCACCTATTGGCTCCTCGAGGTCTTTTTGCGAGATGACTCCTCTTGTGCTACGAGGCGGAGAGGCCTAGACGCTGAACACCGGACCTATGTCATCCTTCGCTGTCCACATTACGGGCGGTTGTCGATTGTAGGCAATCGGCTCATTCCCGCATCCGGCAATACTTGAAGAAAGGACAATCCCAATGTTTATCTACGCCTTCCTTTTCTTTTGACTTTCCCTAGCGAGGTGTTCATATCCTTCATCATCTCTATCGTTCGGCGTCGGTCATCTTGACGCTCATACTTGTTAAGGAGATGCGTGGAGTGGCTTCGATATCGCACGCTTCTCACTTGCTCCTCGGTTAAATACCGCTTTGTCATCATAACGGGTCGGTCACGGGAGACCTCCTCTCTTTCTTTGCCCGAGAGCGGCCTTCCTCCTTATATGTGCCATGGTGGTACACAGCCCTGCCATATTAACATCGAACGAGAAATCTAACGACGCCTCGTGGAGTGGCTGTTCTACCATGTTGACGCCAGAAACGGGTTTGTGTCTACTTTCATGGCGAATTGCCCAAGGATCGACGGCCTGCTCTATCATGTTTGGATCTGCGACGTAGCTCTTGCAATCATTGGTGGTGTGGGTGAACGAGTGATGCCACTTGCAGTATGGTCTCCGTTCATCTCTTGAGTAGGGATTTTATGGCCTTCGGTAACTTCAGCTTTTCTTTCGTGAAGAATCGAATATCTGCTCAGCTTTGCTCACATCAGTCGAACCCTTTGCGGCCCTTCGCTTTAACCATTTGCAGGACATAGGATCTGCCCCGAGCCCATTCAGCCACGGCCACCTCCCGGTCTTGTATAGGATCCTCTTCTTCTCACATCGTGCCTATCGGACGCTTGAACTTGTCTTGGTACAACTCTGTGGTGGCTGTTCATACATTGTCACGGGCCATGTGCGCCAATGAATTGTACTCTACTTGGAAAGCAGATCCTTGATAGGTGCTGAGAGACCCAACACCGCCGGCTCATCGCTTCTTTCTCGATTAAGCGCGAATAACATCGGTTCTTGACAGTCTGAAACTCAATGTACTCGGCCACCGTTTCTCCCCTTTTGCACTGCGCCAGTCGCAATGCCACCTCGATAGCTTCGAATGATCTTGAATGTGGAACTGCTCTTCGGTTGCTTCAGTCGGATCGAATCAGTGGCAACGGTGTACCACCCAAAAGTCTGTCAGAGATTGCGCAAAGAACCTTACGCGTAACTGATCCGATGCTGAAATCATGCCTAACTGTGCCAGGTATCGGCTCACATGCTCGATCGAGCTCGACCCTTCTGATCCGCTAAACCTTGAGAACTCAGGGAGCCGATACTTGGGTGGCAGCGGAATCAGATCAAACTCGTTGGGGTACGGCTTGGAATAGCCGATTGTCCTTCTCTTCGGCACGAAGCCGAACTGGTCTCTCAAGATGGTACGGATTTGCTCCACCGTTTGAGCTGCAGGGGCTAAATTCTCATGACTCGTTCCGGTGGCATACTTGGCTATACGTTATCGGCGTCCATCCTGGACATCCTGCTCCAGAATACACGCTCAAGCCCTGCTCGAAACTCGCCTTGAAATCCCTGCGGTTGCAATCTGGTTCGTCTGCGTCGAAGCTATTGCGTCAAGACGTAGGTGCACACATATCCATGTGGGATTTCTTTAGGTGGTTCAAACAGGAACTGCAATCGCTGGGTCACCTCCGACCTTGTAGACGACGTCGCCGCTGCCCTCGTGGCTCCGGGCTGCAAGTGTGAATGGCCAGTGGCTGGTCTGAGCGGTCTTTCTCCCTTGAGTCCCTAGAGTAGGCCCCCGGAGAGTAATGATGTTTCATGATCTCTGAACTACGAACCGCGATGCGCTCAGCGTTTACTAGGCTCTCGAATGGCGGCGAAGAGAATGAGCCACCATGTAATTGACTTCTGTCGCGAGCTCGTGCGCTCCTCAAGGAATGACAGATCCACCTCATCAAGAGCACCTTGGTGAGAACCCTTTCCACGATGCCATGCTTACGGGTCCTCTCAAAAGAGCCGATGAGATCGGCCGAAGAGAGCTTTGATATCATCATACCGCCTTGTGCTCCTCGTGCGGATCGTCGTGCGTGACCGGGTCTCCCCCATCGCAGCGTCGGATGTTGATGCAGATGTTGTTGTGTGTCCCACGGGCGTGCGAGAATGTTGTTGTCAAAACCCACCGGCGGCGGACGAGCAACACGAAGAGCCGGAGGCTCCAGAACACTGGTGGGCCCTGGTCCCTCGAACGGCCGCAAAACTCCCAAGACACCGTCTGGCTGATGCAGGCGTGCCACTGACCTATACTGGTCGAAGGTGATGGATTGCTTGATCAGTTTCTGCATGGCAAACAAGCATCGTAAAATTCGAGCCATGACCTCCCGGGTTTCCACAATGAATCGGCTCCGAGCCGATTATCCCATGGTTCTGCATTAGATCTACGGTAACATGGGGTTTTGCTTCATCAATACAAGTTAAATCTACCTACGACAGTTTAACGTTTTCACCACATAATTGGAACATCCTACACGTAATTGAGCCTGGTAAGTACAAAAGATGATAGAAAACTAACCCTAGAGAAGGCCTAACAACCGACATAAAGTCAATTCCCGGAACAACTCCTCTCGAATTAGCCCACCATATCCTCACGCACTACTGGATCGTTCAACCCGTTTGCAAGGCCTGACTATGCGGATATCAAACTAAACCTTGGAAAACAAGGCATAACTATAACAGATCAAATCAACTGAATAAAGATCAAGCAAGGTGCTGCCCTTACACCCGGGAAAAGGTGCAAAGGTAGCGAGATAACTAGAGGTAGCATAACTAAACAATCATAACAAAAAGGTACCGATGCTAGCCCAAACAAATCTATGATAACAGTATTACTCGCCATCAACAAGGCTTCAGTACGAGTAACACCAAATAACGCATAAGCAGATACTGCCTAGATCGCAAGACGCGATCTAGGCAGCATGACACTTACCCGAAAGAAACCCTAGAAACAAGGGGTGGCGATGCGCCGAGATTGTGTTTGTCGTGAACGTGATCGTCCTCTTTTCTCAATAACCTTAGGTACATATTTATAGTCCGGAGACTTTCTATCTTTGGAATAACCCTAACAACTCTATCTCTTACTTAAACCGAAACGTATCCTACTATAATATACAGATACACGGGAAATTTAGCCCAAATCTACGCACAAGGCCGATCCAGCAATACGTTGCATATATGTATCCTCCAAGCCCATCTTGATTACGGCCCATCTCCTCCTTTGGCCAAAATGTGGCGATAACAGAATTATACCACATAGAGACTAGACAAGAATCCAATATAAGTACTAGGTGGTATTCCTCATGTACACACAATTTTAGGATTGTGGAATGCCCAAGCATAACACTCCCACAAAACGGGATAATCCATTAACATCTCACAAGAGCCAAATAAGATACCAAATATAACCAAGTAAGGCTCAAACACAAGAAACACACATACATGGTGTGCCACCTAATCATACATAAATATATGCTTGAGTCCTCAAGATAATTAAGTGGATAGCACAACATGTACACAAGCATGGAAGATACAAAACCAACACATGCACAAGGGGGCGAGTAACTTTCAATGTAAAGAGTTTAGCATATGTTACCACAAGGAAGAACATTGGAATAAAATCATGATAATCCAAATGGCTTGGCTTGACAATAATAATTGATGAAGATCCCTCAATTTTTCATAATGTAGCCAAGTCTCCAATGCTCTCCACAATTACCTATTGATCAAGTTTTAGCTTGTTGGTACCCAACCAAGTTGGGTCCTAAGAAGTTAGTCACAATAGGCTTGGAAAGCCAAATGGTTCTTTTCTTGACACCGCGTTGGGTACCAACAAATTTGGCAAACACATTACCAACCTCATCCTTACAAAGATAATAAGAATCATCAATCAAGATAGGATGGGATGAGTGATGGGTTTCGCGGCATAGTAAATCAAAATTTTCTACGGATGCGAACAGAGGGAAAGCCAAGATCTAATCTAGGAGGTGCAATCAACGAGAGAGATTGGATGAGATCTTCATACCCTTGAAGATTCATACGATTGGAACGTTAAATGAACGTGGGTGATGTAGTCGTACTCGCTTCTCCTCCTCGCGATCTGATCCGATCTAGCACCACAAGTGGCGGTGCCTCCGTGAGATGCACACGTGCAGCACCTCGACGTCTCCTCCTTCCTCGGACCAGCAAGTATGGTGGAGAGATAGATTGGATCTACAACACAACGGCGTGGTGTATATGGTAGAGTTTACAGCAGGCTTCGCCTACAAGCAATCGGGAGGAGAGAGGAGGGTAGCAAGGCAACTAGGGTTGGAGGCAAGGTGTGGAGGAAGGCGCACCAGCCCTCTATTTATAGAGGGGCGGCCAGCCTGCCCTCCTCCAAGCCTTGGGCGGGGCCAAGGGAGGGAGGTGGGGGCAGGACTCTCCTCCTTCTAGAAATTCTATCCCTAGTTTAAACGATTTAAACCCTATAGGATCGGCTGGGCCCTATGGGGCCTTGTGCCCCTGCCCAATGCGAGGACACTCCTCATAGGCCCATGCCCCTCCCGGAAGGTGGGGCCACGTTGGTCCCCTTCCGAAGGTTCTAGAAGCTTCCGTACAATACCGATTAACCGAACAATTCAACTCCAAAAACTGCCTTATATGAATCTTATTCTCCGGACCATTCCGGAACATCTCGTGATGTCCTGGATCCCATCCGAGACTCCGAACAAAAACTCATAAACCAATTATTCAATCTATCCTAGCATCGAGACACATTAAGTGTGTGACCCTTCGGGTTCGAGAATATGCACATGATCTTCTATCAATAATCAACAGCGGGGTGCAGGCACCCATATTGACTCCACACATTCATCGATGATCATATCGGATGAACCACGATGCCGATTCAATCAATCCCATATATATATTCCCTTCGTCTCGCGATATTTTACTTGCGAGATTCGATCGTCGGTACCGTCATACCTAGTTCAATCTCGTTCACGGCAAGTACTTTACTCGTTCGTAATCCGATATCACTTTGTGATTAACTCCTTAACCACATGCTTGCAAGCGGTGTTGATATCGATTACCGAGTGGGCCCAGTATATCTCTCCGACTTGGGAGGGACAAATCCCATCTCGATACATACAACCCAATGATACTTTCCGATCACGAGAGACACCTTTATGATCACCCTCTCATAGGATGACGTTTGATGACCTCAAAGCTTTCTTCCGATACTAGGGAGTTATATTATCTCATGGTCTAAGGAATACAATATTTGACATAGGAAAAGCTTCGCAAAGATGAACACGATGATATGATCTAATTGCTTCGCTTAGTTTGGGTCTGTCCATCATATCATTCTCCAATGATATGATCTCATCATCAATTGACAACTCATGTCTATGGTTAGGAAACCTTAACCATCATTGATAAATGAGCTAGTCCATAGAGGCGTACTAGGGACACGGTGTTGTTCACAAACCACACAAGTATTAAAGTTTCCGCTTAATACAATTCTAGCATGGAATATAAACTTTATCATGAACAAGAATTATAATAATAACATCTTTATTATTGCCTCTAGGGCATAATTCCAACAGTCTCCCACTTGCACTAGAGTCAATAATCTAGTTTACATTTGGCAACAATCTCACACCCATGGCACTGAGGTGTTGATCATGTTTTGCACGTGGAAGAGGTTTAGTCAATGGATCTGCGACATTCAGATCTATATGTACTTTGCTAATCTTCATATCTCCATCTACAATATAATCTCGGATTATATGAAACTTGCGGTTGATATGCTTGGTCTTTGGATGATATCTTGGTTCCTTAGCAAGTGCTATGGCGCCAGTGTTGTCACACAATATCTCCAGTGGGTCCAATGCACTTGGAACCACGCCAAGCTCGATGATGAAGTTTCGATCCAAACTCCTTCACTTGACGCTGCAGCAGCCATGTATTCCGCTTCCACTGTAGATCCCGTGATCACGCTTTGCTTGCAGCTTCTCCAGCTCACAGCTCCTCCATTCAAAATATAAAGGTATCCTGTCTGAGATTTGGAATCATCCTTATCGGTGTCAAAACTAGCGTCGACGTAACCTTTACGACAAGTCGTTCATCACCCCATAGACTAAGAACATTTCTTTAGTCCTATTCGGTACTTTAGGATGTTCTTCACGGCTGTCGATGTTCCACTCTGGATCACTTTGATATCCTTTCCTCAAACTAAGAGCATTGGACACATCCGGTCTAGTACACAAAGATGGCATACATGATGGAACCCATGGCCGAGGCATAAGGCACTTTGCTCATAGCTTCCCTATCATTTACAGTAGTGGACACCGAGCCTTGCTCAATATCTTACGACAACATAGGCCTTTGAACCTTTCTTTGCCTTATCCATTCTGAACCTTTTCGAACTTTGTCTAGGTATGTACTCGGCTTAAAGCTATCGGCGTCTTTGTCTATCTCTATAGATTTTGATGCCCAATATATAAGCTTCACCTAGGTCTTTCATTGAAAAACATTTGTTCAAATAACTCTTCACATCGTTAAGCATGTTGATGTCATTTCCAATAATCAATATGTCATCCACATATAGTACGTAAGCGTCACCGAACTCCCACTCACTTTCTTGTAGATGCAAGCTTCATAGCAATTTGGAACAAATCCAAAGCTCTTGATCACTTGATCAAAGCGAAGGTTACAACTCGAGATGCTTGCTTCAGTCCATAAATGGAGCTGAAGTTTGCATACTTTATCGGCATCCTTAGGATCGAAAAACCTTGGGTTGCATCATATACAACTCTTCATCAATGTTGCCATTGAGGAACGATCTTGACATCCATCGCCATATTTCATAATCATGAAGCGGCAATTGCTAATAAAATCCGAATGGACTTAAACATCGCTATGGGAGAAAGTCTCATCATAGTCAACACCTTGAACTTGTCGAAAACCTTTTACGACAAGCCGTGCTTTATACGGTAACATTACCATCGCGTCCGTTTTCTTCTTGAATATCCATTTGCACTCAACGGCCTTTCGGTCGCTAGGAGGGTCCACCAAAGTCCATACTTGGTTTTCGCTCATGGATCCCAATTGGATTTCATGGTTTCTAGCCATTTCTCGATGCAGGCTCATCATCGCTTCCTCGTAGTTCGTAGGTTCACGGTCTTCTACTAACAAGACAGTCGAAGACAGGGTTTGCCGTACCACTCGGGAGGGCACGACCTTGTCGACTGCGACGTTCAAGATGAGACATCGTCCAAGCTTCATGATCCTTGTCATTAACTTCCTCTATTGTTGGTGCGGTGACCTTTGGAACAATTTCAGGTCTTCGCTACTCTCCAATTCAAGAGAAGGTTCAATAACCTCGTCAAGCTCTACTTTCCTCCCACTCACTTCTTTCGAGAGAAACTCCTTCTCAAGAAAGGAACCGTTCTTCAGACAAACACTTTGCCTTGGTTACGTGATGAAGGTATACCCAATAGTTTCCTTAGGGTATCCTATGAAGACGCATTTCTCGCTTTGGGTTCGAGCTTGTCCGCATCAACTTCTTGACGTAAGCTTCGCATCCCCAAACTTTAAAGCGACAACTCAGGTTTAGCACCAAACCACAGTTCATACGATGTCGTCTCAACGGTTTAGATGGAGCCCTATTTAAAGTGAATGCGGTTTCTAATGCATAACCCCAAAATGATAACGGCAAATCGATAAGAGACATCATTGATCGGACCATATCTAATAGGGTTCGATTCCTGGCTCAGACACACCATTGCGCCGTGGTGTTCGGGTGGCGTGAGTTGTGAAAGCGATTCCACTTGCTTTAAGATGCGTGAGAAAATCATAACTCAAATATTCACCTCCACGATCGGATCGTAGAAACTTAATCTTTACATTACGATGGTTCTCCACTTCATTCTGAAATTCCTTGAACTTTTCAAATGTTTCATATTTATGTTTCATTAAATAGATATACCCATATCTACTTAAGTCATCGGTAAAAGTGAGGAAATAGCGATATCCACCGTCGAAACACTCATCGGTCGCATACATCGGTATGTATGATTTCCAACAAGTCCGTTGCTCGCTCCATAATACTGGGAGAACGGGGTTTTGATCATCTTGCCCATGAGGCATGGTTCGCATGTGTCAAATGATTCAAAATCAAGAGACTCCAAAGTCCATCGAATGGAGTTTCTTCATGCGCTTTACACCAATATGACCTAGACAGCGATTGCCACAAATAAGTAGTATTATCACTATCTACTTTGCATCTCTTAGCCTCAATGTTATGGATGTGTGTTTCATCCCTTTCGAGATTTAGAAGAAATAAACCATTCACAAGAGGTGCATGACCATAAAAGATGTTACTCATATAAATAGAACAACCATTATTCTCCGATTTAAATGAATAACCGTCTTGCAATAAACACGATCCAGAAATAATGTTCATGCTCAACGCAGGCACATAATAACATTTATTAAGGTTTAAAACTAATCCCGAAGGTAAAACTAAGGAGAGCGTGCCGACGGCCATCACATCAACTCTTGATCTGTTGCCAACGCGCATCGTCACCTCATCCCTCGCAAGCCGCCATCTATTCCGTAGCTCTGTTTGAGTTACAAATATTAGCAACCCAGGTATCAAATACCCGAGCACTAGCGAGGGCTAGTAAGGAAAACATCAATAACATGTATATCAAATATACCTTTGATGGTGCCAGCCTTCTTGTCACTAAGTACTTGAGACGATTCGCTTCGGTGACCCTTGTCCTTGCGAGCACTCGATGTCGGCTTAGGACCGGACTTGAGCTTCTTCTCGGCGGGAGCATTAGCTTCTGTGCCGCCCTTCTTGAAGGGCTTCTTTGCACCTTACCTTTCTTAAAGGAGGGCTTGTTGACCATCAACACATGATTATCCTTCTTGATGTCCACCTCCGACCTTGACTTTGCGAAGAGCTCGGTGATCGTATCGATGGAACCAATCTGATTATGAGTCACTACAAAACTTTTGTAGCGGGAGGAGTGATTGCGAGAACTCTGTCAATCTTGAAATCCTCTAGAATCGTGCATTCCAGGTTGCTCAAGCGTTGAGTGTAGCCCGACATCTTTATGGCGTGCTCACTAACGGAACTCCTTCCTCCATCTTGCGGTTAAAGAACTTCTCGAGATCTCATATCTCTCGAGCAGGCTTGAGTCGAAACATGGTTTTCGGCTCCTCGAGAATCTCAAAGGGCCGGGATAGGTTTCAAAACGATTTTGAAGTTCGGTTCCATAGCAAACAACATGGTGCTCTTAATCACACCATAATCATCTTTCTTGGTGATAGACAGCTTTCTCATCGGTAGCCTGATTCTTGGGGGTCACCTAACGCTTTCCCAAGGACATAGTCCTTTTGTCCGGAACAGAATGATTCTTAGATTGCGGAACCAATTGGTGAAGTTAGACCCATTGTTTCTAAGCTTTTCTTTCTCAAAAAGCGTTGAAGTTGAAGTTGGACTTGTCCATATGATCTCTGATTTGCAAGTACAATTTAGACTATGTTCATGATAAATAGTTCAACTTAATCAAATTACTAGATGAACTCCCACTAAATTCAACATCCCTCAAGTTGTTTAGTGAACACGATCCAAATTCACCACACCTAATCCGATCATCACGAGAAGATATGTGGTTTCAATGGTGGACAACAAAGTGTCGATCATATCATTCATATGACTCATGCTTAACCTTTCGGTTCTTGTGTTCGAGGCCATATGCATACATGCTAGGCTCGTCAAGCTAGACCCAAGTATTTCAGCGTGTGCAAAAGCGGCTTGCACCCGTTGTATGTGAGCGTAGAGTCTATAGCACCCGATCATCACGTGATGCTTGGACACGAGGAACTTTCATAGCGGTGCATACTTGGGGAGAACACAGTTTTTATCTTGATCTTTAAGTGAGGAATCATCTTATAATGCTACCGTCGCGATCTAAGCATAATAAGATACATAAAAGGATAAACATCACATGCATATAACTTTATGTGACATGGTATAGCCAATCTTCGCGCAATGATCTCCATCTTGTGCGTTCCGGCATGATCTCCATCACTCCACCATGATTTCCTCCACCACGAATAGCAACTACAACTATTGCTAACTTCTTAGCGATAAAGTGAAGCTATTACATGACGTATAAGAAGTTGACTCGCAGGTCATACACAATTATAAAGACAACCATATGGCTCCTGCCGGTTGTGTACTCATCGACATGCAAGTCTTGAAACATTACAAAACATGATCATCGCATACAATATACACATCACATCTTGGGCCATACCATATCAAAGAAAACACTCCCTGCAAAAACAAGTTAGACGCCTCTACTTTGTTGTTGCATGTTTTACGTGGCTTATGGGAGTAGATGCTAAGAACGATTCTTACCTACGGAAAGCCACAACGGTGATATTATGGTTGCCAAACTCCGGTGTTAATCCCATGACAACTATAGTGAGGAAATCGACATCCACCGGCCGCATGTGTGGAACAAGCCACACGTCAAGTGCGGGCGGTCTCATGACGGCGTCGCGTAAGGTTGGCCTGGACCGCTTCAATCTCACTATCCGCGTCATAAGAAGAACACAAACAAGAGGCTTGCAGCAGAAAACATCAACGCGCAACAACCATGTTGCGTTCTACTCGTGAAACACATCTACGCATAGATCTAGCTCGATACCACGATGGGTTTCGGCATAGTAAATCAAAATTTTCTACGGATGCGAGCAGAGGAAAGCCAAGATCTAATCTAGGAGATGCAATCAACGAGAGAGATTGGATTAGATCTTCATACCCTTGAAGATTACGCGCAGTGAACGTTCACGGGCGTGGATGATGTAGTCGTACTCGCTTCTCCTCCTCGCGATCCGATCCGATCTAGCACCACAAGTGGCGGTGCCTCCGTGAGATGCACACGTGCAGCACCTCGATGTCTCCTCCTTCCTTGGACCAGCAAGTATGGTGGAGAGATAGATTGGATCTACAACACGATGGCGTGGTGTATATGGTGGAGAGTTTCTGCAGCAGGGCTTCGCCTACAAGCGATCGGGAGAGAGGAGGTAGCAAGGCAACTAGGGTTGGAGGCAAGGTGTGGAGGGAGGCGCACCAGCCCTATATTTATAGAGGCGTCAGCCCTCCTCCAAGCCTTGGGCGGCCAAGGGAGGGAGGTGGGGGCAGGACTCTCCCTCCTTCTAGAAATTCTATCCCTAGTTTAAGCGATTTAAACCCTATAGGATCGGCTGGGCCCTATGGGGCCTTGTGCCCTGACCAATGCGGCCAGGACACTCCCTCATAGGCCCATGCCCCTCCCGGAAGGTGGGGCCACGTTGGTCCCCTTCCGGAAGGTTCTAGAAGCTTCCGTACAATACCGATTAACCGGAACAATTCGAACTCCAAAAACTGCCGCCTTATATGAATCTTATTCTCGGACCATTAGGAACCTCTCGTGATGTCCGGATCCCATCGAGACTCGAACAAAAACTCATAAACCAATTATCCAATCTATCCTAGCGTCGAGACACGTTAAGTGTGTGACCTAGGTTCGAGAATATGCAGACATGATCTTCTATCAATCATCAACGGCGAGTGCAGGCACCCATATTGACTCCACATTCATCGATGATCATATCGGATGAACCACGATGCCGAGATTCAATCAATCCCATATATATATTCCCTTCGTCTCGCGATATTTTACTTGCCGAGATTCGATCGTCGGTGCCGTCATACCTAGTTCAATCGTTCACGGCAAAGTACTTTACTCGTTCGTAATCCGATATCACTTTGTGATTAACTCCTTAACCACATGCTTGCAAGCGGTGTTGATATCGATTACAGTGGGCCCAAGTATATCTCTCCGACTTGGGAGGACAAATCCCATCTCGATACATACAACCCAACAGATACTTTCCGATCACCTAAGAGACACCTTTATGATCACCCTCTCATAGGATGACGTTTGATGACCTCAAAGCTTTCTTCCGATACCAGGGAGTTGTATTATCTCATGGTCTAAGGAATACAATATTTGACATAGGAAAAGCTTCGCAAAGATGAACACGATGATACGATCTAATTGCTTCGCTTAGTTTGGGTCTGTCCATCATATTATTCTCCAATGATATGATCTCATCATCAATTGACAACTCATGTCTATGGTTAGGAAACCTTAACCATCATTGATCAATGAGCTAGTCCATAGAGGCGTACTAGGGACACGGTGTTGTTCACAAACCACACAAGTATTAAAGTTTCCGCTTAATACAATTCTAGCATGGAATATAAACTTTATCATGAACAAGAATTATAATAATAACATCTTTATTATTGCCTCTAGGGCATAATTCCAACAATGAGGAGATACCAATAGTGCATGAGTAAGAAATGTGCCCCTTTTCGCGGCATATGTAGCAAGTTCTACTCTTGCCATCTTTCTTCTTGGATGAAGAAACAACTTGAGGAAGAGCTTGAGTCTTCTTGGGAGTAGGCCCATCTCTAACAATATGTAGAGCTTGAGGCCGCTTCCCTAGTTGCTTCTTGCCAAGGGACTTCTTCTTTAATGGGCAATGTTTGACATGATGCCCTTCTTCCTTGCACTTGAAGCAAACAATGTTGGCCGGATTCTTGACTTGATCTTGGCCATTCTTCTTGTTATCATTGTGCTTCAACTTGATAGTGGACTTGTTCTTGACATTTGAGTTGAATCCAAGCCCAATCTTGTCATTGGGGGATTTTTGCACACTCAAGATTTTGTTGAGTGCGGCCTTCCCTTGATGACCCCTTTTCAAGTCATTCTTAAAAGAAGTGACTTGAGCCTTGAGCTCTTTGATTTCCTCTACATGGTTAGTTTCAATACAAGTACTAGAGGAAGTAGATGCTACATTGTTAGAGCAACAAGGCAAGGAATGTAATTCATCACGAGATATAGCATGGTTGTGAGAGGATGAATTACAAGGACTAGCACATGGCAATATAACATTTGGAGTAGATATAGTGCTAATGTCCACATGAGGCCCACTAGATGTTACCTTTGACATGATGGCCTCATGAGCCAACTTTAGCCTACCATGGGCGACTAGAAGATCCTCATGCGATCTTGAGAGCTTAACATGGCTTTCTTCTAATTTCCCATAGTTGCTAGTTAGCAAAGCAAGTTGAGCCTTTAGCTCAACATTCTCCTTCAAAATAGATGCTTCACAAGAAATAGAGTTAGTAGCACAAGCATCATTACTATTACCAAGAGGTGAGGGCAACTTGTCAAGCTCTTTTGAATATGAGGCTTTATGTTGCTCATGTGACTCGGTGAGTTTGATGAGCTCACCCTTTATGACCCTAGTGCCATTTTTGAGGTGCTCAAAATCCTCAACAAGTTTAGCATAAGAAACTTCAAGTTCATCATTTTTAATCTTGAAGGAGTTAGCCACCGCAAGTTCTCTATCATGGTATTCCTTTACTCTAGATAATTCTAGAGTAAAAGTCTCCTCAAGAGATTCTTTGGTGGTTTGTTCTTCTTCAAGGGAGTCCTTTACTTGAGCAAGTTCATTAGCATATTCACGCTCAAGTGCAAACTTTTCATCAATTATGTTTTCTTGCTCCTCAATAAGATCATTGCCTTGTATAGCATAATTCAAGATTTCAAGAAGGTTGGAGGAAGCAAGTTTATTTTTGTAGAGAGCACTATAGACAACCTCTCCATTTTCTTAATAGAGGTAATATCATACTTACCTCTATAATCATCATTATCATTCTCAACCTCATCATCATCATCATGAGATACAATGGGATTCAAAGAGGTTACCTTTGTTCCCTTAGCCATAAGGCACATGTGAGAACCGGAGGAAGGTGATGATGAGATTGCACTTGAAGCTCTCTTCAAGACCTTGTCTTGGCCCATAGAATCTTCATTTTCCTCTACATGGTTAGCAACACAAGCACTAGAGGAAATAGAAGCATTTTTATCATGGCAACAAGACAACATGAGCATATCATCATGAGATTTGTTCAAGTCATTTCTACATGATATGCAAGGACTATTAAGGTCCAAAGATAGATCATTGCAACTAGATAGATATGAGGGATTTTGAGTGCTAGAAGTGTTAAGGTCCAAAGATAGATCATTGCAACTAGACAGATATGAGGGATTACAAATAGTGAACACACTATCCATATTGCAATTTCTATCACCACTCACCATATCATTACCTTGTGAAAAATCACATGTTGGTGAAGTGGTAGACGAAGAGAACTCATCTCGACCGGAGGTGGAAGCAAAACAATCATCCTCAATAATGTTGGACTTGCTATATTTATCTTGAAGCTTGGTCCATATCTCACGAGCGCTTGAATAAGGCATGATAGATGAAAGAACTACATTGCTCACAACATGCAAAAGAATTTTAGTAGCTAGAGCATCTATATGAGAGTTCAACTTCTCCTCTAAAGATTCGTTTTGGGTATACATAGGAGAAGAGAAACCTACATATAGATAGCCCTCGATAATTGGGTGAATTTCCCGAAATAAATTAAGCATGCGAATTTTCCAAACATCATAATTTGTGCCATCGAATGTGAGCGTGTCCTTGTGCGCTAATCCCCTAGCCGAAATATTTACTCTCAAGGCGGTGAAGCCTAAAATGAGAGACCGGGCTCTGATACCAATTGAAAGGATATGGATGTCGCCTAGAGGGGGGTGAATAGGCGATTAAAACATTTCCTAGAGTGGCTCAACAAATGCGGAATAAAACTAGTGTTTACTTTGTTAAGCACAACCTAGAAGAACTAAGGTTCACCTATGTGCACCAACAACTTATGCTAAGCAATACAAGCAACAAAGTGATAGCAAGATATATAATACTTCAAGCACGAAGGCTATCACAATGTAGAGTGCATAAGTAAAGAGCTCGGGTATAGAGATAACCGAGGCACACTGGGAGACCGATATTTTACCAAGTTCCTCCCAACATGGAGTACGTCTCGTTTGGAGAGGGGGTGGTATCAAACCACCAATGCCACAAAAGGCCTCCCTTATTCTCCGGTGAATCTCACCCCAACGGGATCGATCCACGCTTCCACTATCGGTGCACTTGTCGGTGGCAACCGGAACCTCTCACAAGGTTGGGGCACTTCTCCACAACTTAATTGGAGGCTCCCAACTAACGTCACCAAGGCCACAATGCCACCAAGGCCACAAACCGTCTAGGGTTCCAAGAACCCAAGAGGGACAAGCTCCAATGAGTAACTCAAATCAAATCCTCCAAAGAGAACTCAAACCGATGCACCAAATGCAAATGGCAAGAACACCACAAAGGTTCTCAAATCCCTCTCTCCCAAATTCCACCAAAGCTACAAAAGCTTATGGGGAATAAGAGAGGAAGAACAATGGAGGAAATCCACAAAAGACTCCAAGATCTAGATCCCAATATGTTCCTCTCACTTAGAGGAGAGATTGATTGGTGGGATTGTAGATCTAGATCTCCTCTTTCAAATCCCTCAAGAGTATGCAAGAATCATTGGAGGGATTGGGAGAAAGCAAGCTCAAGAAGGTCAACAATGGAGGGGAAAACTTGCAAGAATGGTTTGGGAACCATTGGGGAAGAAGGCCCCTTAAATAGGTTCCCCGAAAATCCAACCGTTGAAGCCAAAAAAACGCGAATCCCGGTACTACCGGACATTCCCGGTACTACCGGACATTCCCTGGGGATCCCAGGTCGCCAAACGCACCTTATTCAGTGTCGACCGGTACTACGGGGCGATACTACCGGACCCTGGTCCGGTACTACCGGTCATCCCTGAACGAAAACGGCCATAACTTTTGCATCCGGACTCCGATTTTGATGATCTTGGGCTCGTTTTGAAGAGGACAACAAGCTCTAAAAGATCATGCAAAGAAACATTATAGTCCAGCAAGGGAGGATAGATCCAAATGACGAAAGGTTTAACCTCTATCAAAAAGATGAACCGATAAAACCTCCAACATCAAAAACGTAATAGAAAATGCATATGAAATCCGTTTTCGATGAACGAGAGCTTGTCATGGAGATTAACACAAGCTCTAAATCCTCACATGAGTAAGAACCAAATAATGGAAGGTTTTACCTATCTCTAAAATACAAACCGGTAAAACCTCTAAGATCAAAACGCAATAAGATATAAAGGAAATCCGTTTTGATGGACTAGAGCTTGTTATGGAGATTACCACAAGCTCTATATCCTCACATGGATAAGACCAAATAACAACCAAATATGATGATGCAAGTATGCAAAGGTTTGATCTCTCCGAACGATGTGACCGAGTTACTCATTCGAGAGCCCCTCTTGATAGTACGGTTATCTATCCTAAACCCGGTCTCCCAACAAACATGAGACCGGCAAAAGGGAAAACCTATCAATATTATACCTTTGCCTTGAGCAATCCACTTGAGATCGATGTAGACGATCTTGTCCTTCTCAAGATGGACACCTTTCTTGATTCCTCATCATCGATCCATGATCACCGAGGATGGCAAGCATCAAACATGAGATCTTCTATAGATGGCGCATTTTGAGCTTGCACAACACATCTTCTTCTCATTTCATTTATCTTGAAGTCAACACATGCTCCAAGAAATGCCAATGGAAAATTCCTACAAGTACAACTTAATACACACATTAGTCCATAAAGATTGTCATTAATTACCAAAACCACACATGGGAGCCCAACATGTTCTTTCAACATGCATGATTACAAATAGATGAGATCTTGATTATGAACGGAGCTCACAAGATCTAGACATGAAAGCACAAAGGAGGAGATACAACCATCTAGCTACTACATGGACCCGTAGTCCAAGGTGGAACTACTCACGCTTCATACCGGAGGATGGCATGATGAAGAAGAAGGCCTCCGGGATGATCTCCCCTCCAGCAGGGTGCCGGGAATAGCTTCAGATCCCCCCTGATCTAGGGACGATGGTGGCGGCGGCTATAAACGGTTTCATGGAATATTAATCAGGTACTTAGGGTTTAGGCATCGGGGGCTTCTTCTAAGCGAAGAGGGAAGTCGAGGGGGTGCCCGAGGCGGCTGCACCCCCTAGGCGCGGGGTGGGCCCACCCGTGCGACCAGGGGGTGTGGCACCCTCGAGGCCCTCCTTTGTCTCATCTTCTGGCTCCGTGTTCCCCACCGTAAAATATTGACTTTGGCTTTTGTCCCGTCCAATTTCGAGAATATTAATTTTTTGCCTTTCTGGAACCAAAAACAGAAGAAAACAGGCGACTAACACTGTGGCATCTTGTTAATAGGTTAGTACCAGAAAACATATAAAAACACCTCAAAGTGTAGACAAAGCAAAGCAAAATAGATACTAAACAAACATGAAACATAAAACATTATAGATACGTTTCCGGCGTATCACCTCTCTAATTCATTGTCTCTTGAATGCGATTTCTATATTTAATTATTTGGGGGCTTCCATGTTTGAAATTGGACTAGAATTTTTTCTGCCTATGGATCCATGTAAGAGTTGTATCTTAACTAAGAAGTGATCCTAGATCACTTGGTTAGGAAAGTGGATGTTCAACCTAGCCACCCAGGTTTAAGTTCTCACGAACACATATCTGGCTCTTAATATTTAAAAACAAAATCTCTATAGAGGCTTCCCCTACCATATTCTTTTTTTAAGTTATATCTTCATTAAGATAAAACGCCAACCTCTCACATCATTACTTATAGTGCCACATAAACATTTTGACTATGAAACCGCACTAAGAGACTAGCATTGTGAAATAACTTAGGGAAGGTGATCTATGTAATTTAATTAAGATACAACTATTTATTTCACACTAGAGGGACCTTATCGACAAGGATGCACCATTGTGACCTACTATTAACTATTTTTTATTTTCGGGACAATGGAGTTAAGATATATGTTCTTTGTACACTTTTTAAAACACCGAACATGACGTATATTGGACACACCGATAACATATCTACTTAATACCAGAGTTGGGGTGTTTTATGATTAACGAAGTTGCCTACACCTCACCATCCAGAGGAGCACTATCTTACACCAAATGAACGCACACTATACATCAGATATAAGAGTATGTGGTAGGACAGAAGCATAAACCACCTTCCTAACCATCAAACAAATGATTGATTCTCACACGGTTCTGAATCGTCATTGATCTGGTAAACTTCTCTAATAGTATTATTGTTTGGCAACCAATAAACAACACATTATGTTTTTTTCCAATAATAGGCAATTTATTGTAACATCTCGGCCTCTTCGGACCAGCGGTTGTCACTCCTGGCAGCTCAATAAGATCTCTAGACTAGTCCCACAGATAAACACTAGTCTTTTCTGCGCACTTTGTCCTCACTCGTGTGCATCCGATACCCCCTTTCCGGTCGGTCACCCATCCTCAATTTTTCTAGGTAAGCAAGCTTAATTGGGGGTTCTTTTTGAATGAGATTCCGAATGAATTTTTTTGCAACTTGTGTTGGAGATATGCCCTAGAGGCAATAATAAATATAGTTATTATTATATCTTTGTGTTTGTGATAAATGTTTATATTCATGCTATAATAGTATTAACAAGGAAACATTAATACTACCTTTACGGATGGATGGATAGATATACTCTGCCTCCTCTCTGGAATGTCATGGATCACATATCAGGAGCGAGAAAAGAGTACTTATCGGTACGAGGTTGAACTAGATGGGATCCAGGATATCAGAATAAGATTCATATGAGTTGGAATGATTCCGTGTTTTTCATGAATGTTCTAGAAGGTGTCATTGAATGATTTCATCATGTACTAAGTGTTCTTGCTGTTCCAAAACATGAAAGTCAAATTGCCGTTTGAAAGTCGGACTCCTCCGGGCCGTCTCAGCCTAGGCAGTTGTTGGGAGGGCTCCTCCTCTCCCTCCCCGGCCCCTCCACCAACACTTTGGAATCTTCGAGGGTAGTTATTCCATCGACTCGTTGCTATAATCTAGTAGATAGATCTTGGCTTGTTTGTTTGTATCAATGTTGTGGTTCTTGTTCGTAAGTTATAACGACACTTACCGAAAGCCCAAACCACGTAAAATATGCAAAGAAAGTAGGCGTCTAACTTTGTTTTGCAGGGGTGGATGTGATATGGCCATGATTGTGATTATATTTGATGTATTATGGTTGTCTTTAATTTATGTTAAGAATTCAAAGTAGTTGTAATAGTTGAAGCGGTGGGCGACAACCATGGTGAAGTCCATTGACCTTGATGCAATGCGGTGATGATGGAGATCATGTTCGTGCTTGAAGATGGAGATCGGAGCACAAAGAAGAAACATATCATATCACACATTATGAATTGCATGTGATGTTAATCCTTTATGCATCTTGTATTGAGCATTATAAGATGATAATTTCAAATCATATAGTGTTCATCCTGTGTTAGATTACGCAAGTGTATACAACGTGAAGCAAGCAGATTGCTTCATGAAACTAAGCATGAATCATATAGTAGATATGATGAATGAAACTATATCGCCTCTCGTGATGATCGGTGTTGATGTAGTGGATTTGGTTGTGATCACTAAAACAATGTGAGGGATGTTGTTTTGAGGGAGTTCACCTAGTTTAATTTCATTAATTAATTTGAACTCAATTTATCATAAACTTAGTCTAAACTATTGCAAATATGTTGTAGATAAATTACCATCAATTTTAATAAGAAAAGTTGAAAAACAATTTGGTTCCGCAATTTGAGGATTGTCCTCACAATTGGTAATTTGACCTATGTGGATGCACCTGGGGTGACCCACCAGACTAATAATTCCAATGAAGTAAAGAATGTTTACGTTCGAGGTGCTATCTTGTATGGTTTAGAATCGGAGCTGAGAAAAGGTTTGAATGATATTGTCGAGGATCTCAAATTGATTTTTGAGACTCATAAAGTTCTTTAAGATGGAAGAGCATGTGCTTAAGATGAACAAACTTCAAAGCTTGGGTATAGTGATTCCTAATGCTTTGAACTTTGTGATGAACTACAACATAAGAGTTGAAGTCTGCGAAGTGGAGATTAAGAAAGAGCACCAAGTGTTGATGGTCAATAAGACCACCAAACTCAAGAAAGGCAAGTCTAAGCGGACACTTCAAGAAGGGTGGTAAGAAAGTTACCACGCCGACAAAAAAAAATCAAGTGGGACCAAAAAGAAGCTGAGTGCTTTTTTTTTTGGGAGGGGTCCTTTGAGCCGGAATTGCCTGCCCAAAAGTACGGCCACGAGCAAAGAGAAGAAAATGCTCATATTTGTAACTTTCGAAACAGGTCTTTTTGAATATAAGGAAAGCGCGAAAAGAAGAGAGGTGACGATGCGGCGGAAGCGGATCTTTATACTTAAATAATTGTTAGATCTTGTTTATTGCGAGGCGTTACTTGTTGATAGATGGTCTATTCTTATTGAATCGTCTTGGTCACATTGGAGTGAGCGATGAAGAAACTCCATTCGATGGACTTCTTGAATCACTTGATTTTGAATCACTTCAAAGATGCGAAGCTGATGGGCGAGCTACGAGCGACTTATTGGAAATCATACATACCGATGTGTGTGGTCAATGAGTGTAGCATCGTGTGGTTATCGTTATGTTCTTACCTTCACGATGACTTGAGTAGATATGGGTATATCTATTTCATGAAACATAAGTAAGTTTAAGGAGTTTCAAAGTGAAAGATTAAATGGTGAATATCTAAGTTCTGAGTTTGGCGAGCATTTAAAGAAGTAATACTTTCACAATTGACACCGGGGGAGCACCCACAATAATGGTGTGTCTCTTAGATATGGTTTATCATTTTGGGGTTATGCATTAGAAACAGTAGCATTCACTTTAAATAAAATCCGTTAAACGACAACGTATGAATTATGGTTTGGGAAGAAACCTAAATTGCCGTTCTTTAAAGTTTGGGGATCTGAAGCTATGTAAAGAAGTTCTCTGAGGACAAGCTTGAACTTCATAGGATACCGAAGGAAACTATTGGGTATACCTTCTATTATAGATCCAAAGGCAAAATCTTATGGATCCTTTCTAGAAGAATTTCTCTCGAAGGAAAGTAGAACTCGGGCGGGTTTGTGAACCTTCTCTGAAGAAGTTCTGTGGTGCTGCACAAATTAGAGAGGAAGCTAATGATGATGATCATGAAACTTGGTTGAAAGTTACTACGACCTCGGAGGGTCACGAGAGACTACACCCCAGTTGGTATGATTCCGTTCCGGGTGTCATGTTGGTGGAACCACGATGACCCCAAGACATATGAGCGATGATGAGCCCATTCCAATAAATGGCAAGCCATGAAATCCGAATTGGATCCATGTAAACCAAGTATGGACTTTAGAACAAATGGATTTTCAAGAAGAAAGCAGATGTTGATGGTATATTCTCGCTCTCTCTAAAGCTCGACAAAGGGTTTCAAGGGACAATTCAAGGAGTTGACTGACTTTCTCACCAATAGCGGAGCTAAAAGTCTGTAGGATTATGTTAGCAATCACGCATATTATGATTATGAGATATATTCCTCAATGGAGATATTGATGAAGAGTTGTATATGATGAAGGTCCATCTATGGATTGAAGCAAGCATCCGTTGGAATCAACGTTTTGATAAGGTAATCAAAGTTTTGGTTTTATACAAACTTATGGAGAAGCTTGTATTTACAAGAAAGTGAGTGGGAGCTCTGTGCATTCTTAATACTATATGTGGATGACATATTGTTGATTGGGAATGATGTAGACCTTCTTAATAGTGTCAAGGAATATTTGAATAATAGTTTTTCAATGAAGGATCTTAAGATTTATAGAGATAGTCGAAGCGCCAAATATCATACATATTTGGACAAAGTTCTAAAGAAGTTTGGAATGGAAGAAAGCAAGAAAGGGTTCTTGCCCATGTTGACCATCGACCTTGAGTAAAACTCAAAGTCCAACATCGTGAAGATAGAGAAAGGATGAGTAAGACTCCCTATGCCTCACCATAGGATCTCTAATGTATGCCATGCTATGTACTAGACCCGACATTGCATATGTTGTTAGTTTAACTAGCAGATATCAAAGTGATCCAGAGTGGATCATTGACAATGATCAAAAACATCCTTAAGTACTTGAGAAGAACTAAGGATATGGTTCTTTCTTATGGAGGTGATGAACATTTCGTTGTTAATGGTTACACCGATGCTAGTTGGAACACCGATCAGATGATTCTAAATCACAACTGGATGCGTATTTATTTTGAATGGTGCATGATTAGCTGGAGGAGTGCAAAGCAAAGCGTTGTGGCGAGATCTTCAACTGAATCGGAATACATGGTCGCCGGAGGCTTCACAAGAAGCGATATGGATGAAAGAGTTCATTACAGAGCTGGGTGTGGTTCCAAGTGCGCTGGACCCAATGTCTATCTACTGTGATAACATGGGCGCCATAGTCAATGCACAAGAACCAAGGTCACACAAGAAGCTGAAGCATATCAAGCTGCGTTTTCACGCTATTCGAGAACATATCCAGGATGGGGATATAAAGATTTGCAAAGTACACACAAATCTGAATGTGGCGGATCCGTTGACTAAACCTCTCCCGAGGGCAAAACATGACCAACACCAAACTGCCATGGGTGTTCGGTATATTACCATGTAATCTAGATTAGATGACTCTAGTGCAAGTGGGAGACAGTTGGAGATATGCCCTAGAGGCAATAATAAATATAGTTATTATTATATCTTTGTGTTTGTGATAAATTTTTATATTCATGCTATAATAGTATTAACAAGGAAACATTAATACTTGTGTGAATTGTAAACTTAAATTGAAGTCCCTAGTATAGCCTCTATACTTCACTAGCTTGTTGGTTGGTTAAATGATTGTGGTTTCCATATCATGAACATTGAGATGTTATCAACAACAAGATCATATCGTTAGGAGAATGATATGGTGGACATACTCCTATTGATAAGCGTAGCATAAAGATCAAGTCATTTCAATAGTTCAATTGCTATATGCTTTCTGATACATAGTAACCTAATTCCTTCGACCATGAGATCATGCATATCACCTTTACCGGATGGATGCTTTGATGACATCAAACACCACACCGTGAATCGGGTGGCTATAAAGGTGGCATTAAGTGTTCGGAAAGTATTGGTTGAAACACATAGATCAAGAGTGGGATTTGTCCATCCACATGACGGATAGATATACTGGGCCCTCTCGGTGGAATGTCATCCAATTAGCTTGCAAGCATGTGACTTGGTCACAAGGGATCACATATCACGAACGAGAAAGAGTACTTATCGGTAACGAGGTTGAACTAGGTATGCGAGATACCGACGATCATAACCTCGGATAAGTAAACTATCGTGAGACAAAGGGAAATTGGTATCGTATGTAAGTGGTTCATTCGATCGCAAAGTAATCGTAGAAATATGTAGAGCCATATGAATTTCAAGATTCCTCTATTGGTTATTGTTCGGAGAAGTGTCTCGATCATGTCCGCATAATTCACGAACCGTAGGGAGACACACTTAAGGATTCGACGTTGTTTTGAGTAGTTATGGTATTATGAGAAAGAGACCAAATGTTGTTCGGAGTCTCGGATGGGATCCGGAATATCACGAGGTGATCCGAATGGTCCGGAGAATAAGATTCATATAAGGAAAGTCCCGTTTGAGTTCGGGAATGATTCCGTGTTTTCATCGGGAATGTTCTAGAAGGTTCCGGATTGTCCCAAGACTCCGGGGAGGGTACATGAGTGTGTCATTGAATAATTGCATCATGTACTAAGTGTTCTTGCTGTTCCAAAAACATGAAAGTCAAATTGCCGGTTTGAAAGTCAAACGGCTAAAACAGGAAACTGTGGGAAGCAGAAACTGTGGGAAACAAGCAAGAGGAGTTGGAACCAACCGGAGGAGGAGTTGGACTCCTCCGGGCCGGCCCAGCCCTAGGCGAGTTGGGGAGGACTCCTCCCTCCTGGGCGCCAAGGCCCCTCCACCTATATAAGGAGGCGGGGCTCCTCCTAGAGACACACAAGTTTCCACCTCTAATCTCGGTTTAGAGCCGTTTGGTTTAGAGCTTCTAATTGCTTTAGCCTCAGTTTAGAGCCTTCTAATTGGTGTGTCTAATCTCTAGACCACTAATAGCCCTCTCTCATAATCCACCATACTCCCGGCTTGAAGCCTCAGGATCTCCTCTACTTCCTGCACCACGCTTGTCAGCCGGGAATCGCGAGGAGAGTGCTACAACCTCCGCTGCCTGCTGGAACAAGGGAGAGGAAGGTCTTCGTCGAGTACCGAACGTGTGACCGACTGCGGAAGCGCTGCCGGAACGCAGCGCCGGAAGGATCGTCCACACGATCTTGAGATCGGAAAGAGTACGACTACATCACCCACGAGAATCCGCTCTCATTAAACACTTTGGAATCTTCGAGGGTAAGTTATTCCATCGACTCGTTGCTACAATCTAGTAGATAGATCTTGGCTTGTTTGTTTGTATGCGATAGAAATTTTTTGTTTTCCATGCTACGAACCCCTACAACTTGTTGGTATGAGTATGTTATCAATCCTATTAAGTCATGCGGAAGGGTCTCGCATACACCCACCCTTAGAAGATCGATGTCCTCATCGATCAACCACAAGCCAGGAACGTCCCTCTTGGCATACGTTTGTGCCCTAGTGTCGACACATGTGCCATGATATGTCCACTCCGTACCACATGCGCCATATGCTCCACATGTCCGCCACTGATCCGCACACGCCCATGTAATCGCAAGGATCGGCTCTAATACCACTTGTAACACCCAGGCCTCTCCGGACCAGTGGTTTTCACTCCTAGCAGGTCAATATGACCTCTAGACTAGCCCCACAGACCAACACTAGTCTTTTTTACGCACTTTTTCCTTACTCTTCGCACCCGGTACTCACTTTCCGGTCGGTCACCCATCCTCAAATTGCTCTAGACCAAGCACGCTTAACCTGAAGGTTCTTTTTGAATGAGATTCCGGATAAGAAGTTGCAACTTGTTGGTATGGGTATGCTATTAATCCTATTAAGCCATACACAGAGTCTCACATTTATTACTTAAAATGTTTAATCATTTCACCCGATCTCTACATAACTAAGATGCACGCAACCGTAACATGTTGAACATGGAAAAGTAAGAGGCAACATGTAATCAACCAGAAACTTCATAACACCTAAGATAATGGAGGACAAATCCATTTTGATAAAAATATCCATCACCATGTCCTCCAACCATGTAGACACCTTCATATACAGGTCGCGGTTCTCCATGTGTTATAGAGACGTCCATAAATGAGTATAATGTTGCACCGGTAGATAACCTACATATCCAAAACGACCAAATAACAACAAGCGTTCCTATTCTAATAAGAATTCTAAACCTAGGATCAATACCATGTAGTTAGTTGTCAAAAATATTGACAACACGGTATTATGCACTCGCATTACAATAAACATTTTCCGGGTTCAAATTTCAAAGTGAATGCCAAAATAAAGTAGAAACAAAGGAAATAAACATATGTGAATCATAATATAACATAGTCACGATCTTTCAAAATGCACTTCCTCATATTTGTTGTGATTGGTCTGAGTGCTAACTTAGACGTGAATGCCACCTCTTACTTCACACCTTGACACTGCTGGAAAATTTCTTGAACAAAGACATTGTGATACATGACACCTCCCTTAAAGAAGTTGCCCCCGAATCCCAATCTTTGATGAAATATTCAAGGTGAAATATAAAGAACACATTATTACATGTGAAAAGTTTGTGAATAGACATAATAATGTGTGTGATGTGAGGGGCATGACACACGTCCTTTTGAAGGGTTGTGACGAGAAGAATGGATTGACGAACACCATGCACGATGTGCATGCCAGATCCATACCATGCATGATGTGCATGCCGGATCCATTGGTGGCATGCACTTGATCCTTCCCTGGTGATACTCCTTGAAATGAACTTGTCCAACATGTTGGTGAGGCTTGTAGCTCTGGTATTGGCGTACCAACACGAATCAACTGAAAAGGATGGTGTGTGTACTTCATCAGACTCCGCCACCTACCACTTCAAACCAACATTTCCAGCATACCAGTACCGAGGAAATGGTGATGGAAGCATTTGAAGCAGCGAGAGGCAGCATGACGGGCAAAACTAAAATGTGTATTATGTGTAACATCTGTGCATATTGCCATAGTTGAGCACATCTTGGAGTCAAGGTGTTTGTATTATCTTAGATTCATGCCACTCTATACATCTGAAAACCGATGCATTTCTCAGTGCCTCCTCCTCCCAACTCCAATACTTTACATATTGACCAGAATATTGCTGGTGATGATGTCCTTGGCATGAATAAATACCTTCAAAATTCAAACATATGGTATATATACTAAAATATAAATAATCCAGACCCTCGACCTATCAAGTGAGCTGGTGTATGTGTATTTGTGTTATGTATCCTCCTTTGCCCCAAGCCGAGTTTTGGTCCCTTGGGATCATATTGCGACGATTTATTAGCATAAATCCACCACATTTGTAGCCAAATTAATCAAATGGTACCACTTTTCGTTTTCAGGACAAAAAGACACCAGAAATTTGTAAATTTTTGGCAAAAAGTAAAACACTGACACAAAAACTGTCAGGCTAGACCCACTTTTCAGGACCGAGTTAGTAAAATATGATCAATTTGTGTTGGTTGACTGAGTCCCACTTGTCAAACTACATTAAAAATCCAAAATATCCCAAAAAATAGTATAGTAGTATTGAGCATGTGATTGCACATGGAATTGCACATAGCATGCGATCCGTAAAAGTAGTACATGAATTGTAGCGTAGCAATTTTGAACTTTATATGTAATATTTTTTGTTTCATTTTTTCATGTTAACTTGTAACTCAAAATTGTAGGTGTTTGCATCTTAGCACATATGTGTGTAATTGCACATGGATGTGTAATTCCCTACACATGCGCATTTTAAATTTTGTATATAATCTCTTTTTCTATTTGTTTCTTCATGTTAACTTGTATTTGGTTCTGTAGTTTTTTTATTTTGTAAGCTTGTTATCGGGATTCTAATTGCTAATATAAAAGTCAAATCCCATAACACAAACAGAGGAGGGACACGAGGAGGGATAGGATCAGAGATATCGATCGATCAAGAATAAAGGAGATTCTTGGTCAGTCGATAGCTAGGCGCAACCATGTAATTTGGTGACAGTGTTTAGCCGAATTAATTATTTTGTGTTCCACGATTTACCCTGGATTTGTTTCAGTGTGTCAAGTTATAACTCATTTAACCCTTTGCCCCTGTTTTTAACATGGTCCACATGTCACGCTAATGTGTACATCAACAAGAACACCACTCCCGCGATCGCTATGGTGGCATCATACATACCTATCGTTCTACTATTAATTTGTATGAGTGTCATATGTGTAGACATGCTAGATCATCGTAATATCTGTATAGTGTGCTGCATATGATTATTTTGATCAGTGTGTATGTTACACTCTTTATCGAGATTAAATATATTAGAAAATTGCACACCAACTCTATACGACCATAGCAGTAGACTTAACAACTCTGCTTAGGACCTCTTTGATAGGAAGGACTTGCAAATAAATTTTTGGAGGATTCAAATCCTTAGGAAGTTTTCCTATGGTGGCTTTTGATTTGTAGGATTGAACCATATATGAATTTTTTCTAATGAATCCTTTGTACTAGTTTTCATAGAAAATGTAACATTCACTCAACCACCTTTTCAGAATCCTTTGTTTTCCTATAGTGGAATAAAAAAATTATATTCATTCAGAATTCTGTAGGATTGGAGTGGGTAAGACATTCCAGCCATGTGTTCTTCTACTCCTACGTTTCAAATCACGTGAGCCAAAGATACCCTAAAGTAGTGTCGTACTGCTTCCTAGTGGACTAGAATTACCTTTCATTCTAGTTGAGTAGAGTTTTTCCACATTTTAGTCAAGAAACACACATAAATAAATAAGCTACATGAAAATAAATTAGTGCATTGCAAACCGACAACTTCAGTCCCAAAATATAAATGTGGCAAAAATAAAAAATGAAAACATACTCTCCAACAAAAAGAATCATTCACACATTTCAAAAACACAAGTTGCACATTTTGAAAATTTAAACCAAGTGTATATTTATAGTACAACCAACCAACCACTGTTTATAGAAGTTCTAAAAAAAGAATTTAGAATAAAAAACTAGCTATGAAAACAAATTATAGTAGCGCAAAAAACTTATTTTGCACATTTAAGTACCACATTACACATTGCTAAAACACTACTAATTGCACAAAATGCGCAACTGGGATATATCTAGAGTGCAACGACAATTTTATTTTGAAAAACCAAACAATATCAGTAAAATAACAAAAAAAAGTTCAGTTTTAATCAGACATACGAGAGTATAACCAGTAGCCACCTTGCTAACCATCCAAACGAGTGGCTTGATTCTCTCACAGTTCCGAATCACCATCCATAAACATCTTCCAAGTTCAGAATTTCGCAGATAGGACTAGTGTATGCACACGCCTTCCATAAACACCTTCCAAGTTCAGAGAATTCGTACCAATGTCGAACAAGAGGAAGCCAAAAAACAGGAAAGAAACAGATGAGACCGCGTAAACAGCACAGAAGCAACAGGGCTGTACGCGCACAAGTTCACCATAGTTTCCGCGATTGCTCCAACGGCTAACTTAGCCTCAGTACCACGCCGTCTCGCCCCGTGTTCCCACTTCGACCTTCCTCTTTCGTAGATCTCCCTGCCCCCGTTAAGTCATCGCGCCCACTGGGAAATCGAACGCGCGGCGCAGAAGAACGGGGGAAGCAAAAAACTTAACCCTACTCCCCCCTTCGCCACCGGGCCCCCTTTCGATGGAGGACGGGGCCCATGTCGCCGGCGACTCGCCGGAGGCGTCCTCCTCGGCCTCGTCTACCGGCTCGGCCTCCCGCCTCTCCGGGAAGCAGAAGGGGATTCACCTGCGGCCGCGGCGACGCCGGCCGTTGTCCGTCAGGGGAGGAGGGGCCGGCGGCGGTAGCGCAAGCACAAGCAGCAAAGGAGCCACCGGTGACGGCGTGCAGGACCTCGCGCTGCCCCTCGGGATGTCCTTCGCGGCGGTTCTCGCCCAGGTCAGCGTTTCCCCTGCTTCTTGGCTTCGTGCTTATCTTTCTTGGTTGGTAGGCGCGGCGGCCCAAAGATTCGATTTTTACGCCTCCTCGCGAGGAATTACCGATTACTGCCTTGTTTAAATGTTATAAACAGGTTGCGAAATTACTATTGTCAGTTAATTTTCTTCTTCGTGGACTCGGGACGCTCTTGCGATCAATTAAACAACAAAGTCTAAATTGGCAGCTTTGATGAAGTTCACAGGAGTTCCTATGTCTTCTCGCATGTACTACTGGCCGTAGTTCTTTTTTGTTTTGGTAGACGAGCAGAAACGTTTGATATTGTTGGGGGGAAAACAATGCTCTGTTCTGGTCACAGTTTATTGAAATGATTATTGTGTTGTGGGAAACGTGTGTAGATCATGAAATTTCGAAAAAAAATGCCCATTTTGGACCACCACTCAGAGAAATTGTGGTAGAATGGATCACCAGAAGATTTAATGGGTGATAGTGTTGCTGTGAGGATATCTCAACACAGCACATTATTCTGTTTTTAGTATGGTTTGTCAGTGCCTAGTTATATTTTGCCAGTCACTGTACAATTTGTTATTCTCAAACACACATTTAAATACGTGTCTTTGTATATTACAAGAAGAACACCAAATAGGGCGCAGAACGAAGCCAAAAAACAGGGCAAAATCTCCCCCAAACAAAGCCGCAAAGGGAAGCTAAAAAACTGCCAAACAAACAACAAAATCCCTAATCTAGGAAGCTACAGGTGTCTGGTGGGACCAACTGACGAAGTTCTTTCCTTCTGGAGTACATTTTGTAAGATGTTTTCTTCCAGAGGATGCTGCTCCTACTAAACACAAAAAATTGCTCAGTGCGTTGATTATTGTTAGTGTGGTCCAGTGCAAAAGTTATTTATTTATTCTGCTATTGTGGTTCATGTCTTGCTTAAGGAAAGAAACAGAACAAGTTGTTAGGGTGTCCCTCAGGGCATAAAAAATCCAAATGTAATAGTAGTTCCCTTTTAGGACTAGAAATAGCATGTGATTTCCATGAATTGATAACAAATACCCAGTTTTACATTGCTCTTTCTCAGCTGGCTAGAAATGTTTGACATTTGAATGTACCTTCTGAATTGTCAAAATAACTACCTAGGGACTCGCTAGTTTTGAATGTTTATCCTTCAGAATAATGCTATTTGACTTAGTGCTTTCAGTGTTTAAGGCTTAGTTAGCGGTTGCTGAACTGTATTGCACTGTACTTATTTATAACCTGTTGTGAAAGAATAGCCACAATAAAAGAATTTTTTTTGGCTAGCCAAACAGTAGGCAAAAGTTGGCAGGACAAGTGGGATTATCATAATCTACCACAATGCCAAATGCAGCCCAAGAGTGATTTTTATCTGCATAATTCTGATTGTTTTGGAAATTGGAGCATAAGCATCTTAGTTAGTGTTGCTGACATGTACAGATTTTTCGATAAAGTGCTGATATGTACAGATATGAACATCTCAGTATTTCTTAGTTGATAGAGTTCGCTCACATATTTGTTATGATATGCATACACATAAACATCTCAATATTTCCTAATTGATAGAGTTCCATCACATATTTGTTATTTATTATGGTCTGTTAGGAGTAAGTGCATTACACAACTATTCAACCAAAGTTAATTAGTTACCGAAATGAGCAAGTGAAATTTCCTATGAGTTGGAATACCAGAAATCAGCTGCTAATTCTCGTGTGTGTGTGTTCTCATAATCATGGACTTGGCTTGTCATTTCTAATCTTCTTATTAGTATTTAACCCTTAAAGAAATTTACTATTTACAGTACTCAGTCCTGACTGCTGAATAACAATGACACATCTTTCCCTGCTGTAGGTTCTGAATAAATGCAGCGGTTCTGGAAGCGGATTACAACCTGATTACCTTTCAAAGGTGTGTACTCCATCTCTCTAGTCTTTCTACTCTTTTCCCAAGTGATTGCTTCAGATTAGAAATTAACAACGGATTCTGGAACACTGAATCTTGATGCAGATGTGTACATCAGCGGTGAAGGAGTCTTTAACAAATGTATGACTGGCTCAACTTGTTCCTAGCTCTGCTTCGACTGGTTTGGTATACATCTGACATAAATTTTCTGTAGATATATGGAGACAGATTTGATAGTTTCATGGGAAACTTCGAGAAATCATTTGGCAGTACACTGAGGACCCTTCATTTACTCAATGAGGCACCTGTCTATGAGCAAGATATCCCTCAATGTTCTCACGGTGATGGTAGTCCTGTGGCTGAGACCAAATTGAGTGGTGCTGATTCAGAAGGCCCGATACATGTTGTCCAGCAGAACCCACTCTTGAATTCCATGGATAAGCAGATTATTCTTCATGCTGGTGTCAATCAACAACTGGTTCAGCTACCTCGTAGCAGATCTAGCCCAGAGTGTGATCAGGACATCCTTAATGTATTTGAGAGATCTCTGAATGAGCAAGTTCGTTCAAATGAGCTCAAAGAACTTGAAATAGGGCTTAATATGAGAAGGTTACAGCTAAAGCAATCTCATTTAGCTCTCAGCTCCTACTCACACATGCTAGAGAAGATCAAGATCTCTATGGGATTTCAGAAAGCTGCTTTCAGAGAGGAGAAATTGAAGACTCAAATGGAGGACACAAGACATGCAGAACTCCTCCAGAGGCTTATAGATATGCTTCTTACAGCAGTGGTTTTTATGTCTGCCTGTTTCGGATATGGAACATATATTTATTCGTATCAGCGGATAACCGCTGTTACGAATGCATGTGCAGCCGCTTCAAGGGTATGTGTTATTGTCTTTAATAATATATTTTATACTGGGAATTTTTTGAGTAAAAATAAGCTCATTTGCTTTTGTTTTGACTTGTTTTGCAGGAGTCCAAATCTTGGTGGATGCCAAATTCTGTATCAGCTTTCAACTCAGGATTGCAGTTTTTCAGATGTCATGTAATTGCAGCAACAAGGATATTTTTCGGCATCTTGATGATTCTATTGATTGCTTGGTTGATATTCCAGCGTTCTGCAATGACTGGACCCAACATGCCGATAACATTCAATCTTGTGTTATTGGGAGGTGTTTGTGGTTTTGTTGGAAGGTTCTGTGTTGACACACTGGGTGGGGATGGAAATGTTTGGCTCATCTTCTGGGAGATCCTTTGTGCCATCCATTTACTTGGAAACAGTTATCCATCTCTTCTGCATCGTGGTCTTTACGGTCCTATTTCTGTGACACACAGACCAAAGGCTGTCGGTTTGCCATATTGGGTTCGCCGGTACATGTTTTACGCTGCGCTGTCCGTGATCCTTCCATGCTTGGCTGGTTTGTTGCCATTTGCATCTGTATCAGACTGGATGGAACATGCAGTTGAGTCTATAAAGTCTAGATTCACTGGAAACGAGATTGAGACTTGAAGAGATTAAGATGAGGTCATTCCCTGGAGAAGTTCTGTCAGGCGGAACAACAACAAGGCACCTGTGCTCTGAAGATGAAGCATGTCACTTGGATAGGGGTTGATAGTAGGCCTGCAAGCGGATGTGTGCCAGCGTTCCTGCGCTTGTCCGCCTCTGTTTCCTGTAGCGTATACTGCCTGGATGCTGGTGGATGTCTACCCTGTCCGCCGGACAGTCCACTTGCATCCTGAGTTGGTAGAGTAAGAATATCAGCTGTGTGTTTGCCTCACTCAGCCGCTGTTACTATTTTGTGTTTAAGGTTGAAACATCTGATGAACCGGGTTTTGGCAGTTGTTCTTTTGTCACAACAGTTGTCAAGAGTGAGGGGCTTCATTTTGCCCATGTAATTTCTCTCTGCTGGGAATGCTCAATATATCATGTAGGTAGGAGTTACCTATTTCTGGCCCTTGGTGCATCCATTGTTTCCTTTATTTGTCTCCACCATGCTGTGATGTTTGTTGTATTTTTATTTTGTTGGCCGGCTGCTGTCATATCCAGTCCTTATAATTCACTTGGTTGACCAGTTGTAAATTGTCACAATTCATTTTGTACATAAGTAGTAAATTGTAATGTTAACAAAGCTTTATGCATTCATTGCATTCCAGTCCTTGGGAATCTCTTGTAAATAGTTGTGTTTTTTTTTTAAGTAGTAAATAGTTGTGTTAATTTCAATCCTGTCTCTGATGTTTATAAATATGGACAAATTTTATAGCAGTGATCTACATAATGCCAGGATATGTCAACTAAAAGAGCCTGCAACCGGGCTACGTTCCCATTTTGCAGCATTGCTGTGCACCAAAAACATGTACCCTACTTACTGAAGATGTTCTTGAAAGAAAATAAAAAGTTCCTGAAGATGTTCACAAAACAAAACAGAAGTTCCTGTTGCCAATGATAGTCACCATGGTGCAGTCGCCATCTGCTGCATAGCTTGGGCATACTTCTTCGAGCTCGACTCCATCTCTTCCATCTCGACGTCCACAGCCCTCATAGCTTCCTTTACAGTTGCCATCTTCGACTTGAGGGTTCTCATCTTCTCCTCAGCACGGTCCTTCTCGAGCTTGACCTCTTCGTATCCCTCACACTCCACTGACGATTGATCTGTCGATGACTTAGCAGTGATGCCAAGAAAGTCGTTGACACGTTTGCGTAGGAAACCGACGTCCATTCCTAGGAGCTCGAAGGACTCCAGGATCTTCTTCCACGCCGCAAGGTCCTCGCGAGAAGCAGAAGCACAGACGCCCTTGGCGATGTTGGTAGTCTCCATGATCACTCCCACAACCAGTGTAGGGGGTATATTCTTGAGCAGATTCCTGTGGAGCAATGCCTTCCGGTCGCAGCAGAGCTCGTAGTATGTCCCACGCAGACAGTCGGGGAATAATTCAGGGTTGATGAGCAAACCATCGATGAGGATGTTGAAGTTCTTGAAACTCGGCACACCATCGAAGATTTCGATGGCTGGATTTGGAGATCTCATGCCGTCGACATCGCCTACCGCTTCTTCACTGGCTACCTTGTTGGCAACATCGTCTGGTGCTGAGCTGCTGGCTCCAGTAACCTCTGTACGCTCCTTAGACTTGATATCATCATCAGTTAATGTGGAATCATTCTCTCTTCTTATATACACCTGGAAACAATAGACAAATGTTAATCATATCACTAGTGAATTCATGGTAGTGCTCCTGCCGTCCATTTGAAAAGAAAAGAAAACTATCAAGGAGGTCTCGCCTTAAATATTGTCGGCATCACGAGCTCAAAGACCACGGTGTCGCCGACCTTCAGACTATGATTTGTCGCAAACCCTCTCCACCCGCCACTGAGACCGTAACTGCCACTTAGGTAGTTTGCATAATCCCTCCGCCCATCCTCATCTTCTAATGTCATTCTAGCATCACACTTTGGAAGATACGTTCTGCAGAAGTCATTCGAGAGATGCTGGGAAGAAACACAAAAGTCAAAAAACAATGCAGAATAACCGAAATAAGAAGCTAAATTAGCTGTTAATAAAAGGTTGTGTGCATCAAACCGATGCAGAAGGTCAGGGTTGTACTCCCCTTTTTGAAAAAAGAAACTAGTAAACATATACTTACCAGCCAAAAAACCCTAAGAACATTCGATGGCACCATACGCTTGGTGAAGGTTGGATATTCTCCTGGAAAATTATCCTGTACCCCTGAAGTTCTTTTGAAAGCAGGGTGACGTCTGGCCTGAACCCTATAATAACTCTATTTTAAAGATTCAGGTGTGCTTTAGTCAGACAAACTTGAGAGATTTTAACAGTCTACTCACGAAAAAAAGGACAAGAGTTGAAGTACCTTGCATGTTTCTTTCGGCCATCCGCATCGGGTACCTGTCAAGTCAGAACCTATCCATAATTAGTCTATTGCTCCAATAAGAAAAAAATTGACAAGAAAATGAATGTGATATTGGAACATGCCGATTTTTGCCCCATCTTGCTCTTAGCAGATTTGGAACCTGCTAGCCTCCCTCTCTTCCCCTATAATGCAGGCAATCAAATCAGAACAACGTATTCGTAGTTATTCTATTTCAATGCTAAGTGTGACATATTACCTCTGTTCCAAACTAAAGTTTTGCTACCTATTTTAGCCTACTAAAACATCTTATATTTAGGAACAGAGGTAGTACATGCTGATCTGCTTACACTGAGTTATGCTATGATATTTTCCATATTTGCAAAAATATAATTGAGCACGATATGGGCACGTGTTTCCTTCACGTTTGATTATTTCATTTAGGACCTTACCATTGGCACAAAATTATCATCCTTGCTATTCTTGGCAAACTTGGAGCCTGCCGGACACCTTCTCTTCCTCTTTAACACAAACAATCAGAGCAGAGCAAAGAATTTAATAGTTTATATATTTCAATATGTGGTTGAAAATTCGATAATATTCTATGTAGGACCCTTACTGTCGGGTTGAAATCATCATCTTCGTCCCTCTCGCCCTCACTATCAGTACTGGTGCTGTAAGCCAACGCCGGTTTCTGCCCCATCTTGCTCTTAGCAAATTTGGATCCTGCTGGCCTCCCTCTCTTCCTCTGTATAATGCATGCAATAAGACCAGAGAAAATTGTTTATAGTTAGTCTATTCCAATGCTAAGTGTGACATACATATTGATCTAACTCGACTATGGTAGTATATCTCCCATTTTCCAAAAGAAAAAAAAGGCATGATATATGGACATGTAATTTCATTCAGGTTCGATATATTTCGTGTAGGACCTTACCGTCAGAACAAGATTATCATCCTTGTCGCTCTTGGCAGATTTAAAACCTGCTGGCCACATTTTCTTCCTCTGTAACATAACCGATCAAAGCATTGTAACGAATTTAGTTATATATTTGGCTGGAGATAGCAAATAATCTGAGTAGTGGATGAGCCAAGATCTCTGAAGCACTATGAGTTCATAAATAAAAACTGGAACCTCTGTTTTTTTTTTCTAATTTCCCCTGACAAGACATGTTTATAAAAAAAGTATAAACACAAAGGTGTAATTAGGAAGAGTATCTTACTTTGTAAGTTTTAGTTCTCTGTGCTCTATGTTTAAAACGACCGGCAGGACACTTTATTGGCCCACTCTCCATGTTCTCTGGCCTCACCACCTGCCATAATGAAACAAGATCAATGTATGCTTTATAAAATTATGACCGAGAGCGAAAGGAATAACTATTGTATCAATGAGAAGATATCATTTCTTCTATCGGTAGGTAGTGGTGCCCTGAATGGAGATACGTCTCTGCTCTATTTAATTTATGTACGAACCAAAGCAATTGAACACCTAATTTCAAAGGAACATAATCGACCTTGCTGTCTGGATGATTGGAGTCATCAACTCCTGTTGACTGTTGACAGTCACCAATAGCGATCCCCTCATCCTGTGATCGCAATTTTTTTTATTCTTGTGTCAGAAGTTAAAATTTATAACAAGACCAAAAAACAAACATATGCATAGTCGAATAACATGGAGAATGCATAGTTGCTACGGTGCTATTGTGCACTACAGGGAACAATGCAAACCTATAACTTTTAGCTTGTCGGGCAGTATGACACGCAAGTTTGACTGGTGATTCAGAAAAAAGAGAGTGAAAAGGCTAAAGAAATCGCAGAACGAAAGACTACTGAAGGTGGTCTCATGACAATCTCAGTCGAGACTTCCAGTAAAACATCTACACATAAAGTGAGATAGTCTCACTTGGTTGGGAGAATGGACAGAAATTTCTAAGACACGAGTCCTCACGGACGCAAATTTAGTTTCTTGTTTCTACTGTATGGGTCCACCTCACGTTTTTCCTGTAAAAAGAATGGTTTCACAGCACATTTCAATAATTTTTCAGAATTGATGAGCTCAGGCCTTCAGTTCATGGGCCGACCTACATATGAGAAGTTGCATTCGATACTCTGGAGAACAGAGATGCCTTAAACTCAGCAATGTGAGATCAGATTGTTCAAGCAAGACAGTACTGCATAAACATCAGCCCGGGGAAAACTATGAAAATGCTGTTTCTCAAGAATCCCCTCTCCTTCTTGTGCAAGAATCCCCTAGTTAAAAACAAAATCTATCGAACAAAACAAGATAATCACAGAAAAAACTAGTACAATGTTCCTTTAACCTAATGCTAGAGAGGAGAACCAGATGCAGAATAACAATAAATAAAACGAAGGAATGAAGGTGCGGAGATGATACATGTGCATGCACGGGAGTCGGAACAGAGGAACTTGCATCGATCGCCATGACTGGACTCTGGGAGAAGGAATCCTGCCTCTGAAAACGGGAGGAAGAGGAGGAGGAGGAGAAAGAGGGGTAGGCTATATAAGTACTACTAATAGAGCTTAGACGGCCGATTTGATTAGCAGAGTGATTTACTGCTAAAAAACGCAAATTGCGAAATGGAAAATATTAAAAAATAGTTAGGACTTCCCAAAACAGCTAACAATCACAGGATTCTTGGGGAATTTTTTTTTAATAAGTGGATTCTTTGCATTAATTCTTGGCTTGTTTATTGCCGTTTCCGTCTCTATCCTATTCACTCGGCGTGATGCGTGTGCGTGCGTGCATACGTGCGTACGTGCGCGTGTGTTTTGCGGCGAATCCACTGGAAGTGGCGTTGAGAATTGATAGATTGCATGTGGGCATCACCCATCAGCAGGGGAACGTTAAAGTAGAGTAGGCTACTAGTTTGATAGAGCATTCTAGTAGTAACTCAACTCTGCAACGCCAGCACGTTCCAACCAATATTCTTAAACGTGGGTAGTTCAAACCATTAAATAGTTGAATCTTCTAGCAAATGTTTTGATATAAAGCTTTTCTTAGGGATATTTTGATATAAAGCTGCCAGAGAGCCCCAAGCTCAAGAAAAATATAGAATCTCCGCGCAAGAGACTTTCATCTTGATTTTCAGACGATCTTCATCAAATAAATGAATGGTTGGAAGAATTATGAATTTTCTAGGATTAAATCATACATGAAGTTTTTCTACGGATTCATGTCCGTTGTATTTTTAAGAGGACATATTAATCAGCTGCTTCTTGAAGGCATTTCTTTGAAGGATCATTCACATATATCTTGTTCCCATGACGATTTTTTTCTATGCCATGACGCGAATCATGGTTCCATATGCATTATTCTTAATTTTACTGATTTATTCAAATATGTATTATTTCAGTATCCTAATATCAAACATTTGGTATGTCATTTGCATACAATACTGGTCATATTTGGTATGTTTCACGGGAAAAAAACGTTGGGTGGGTTTTACCTTCCATTCTGTTTCAAATTTATTTTTGAGTGTTTTTTGGCAACCGGATCAAACACCTGATTTGTCCTTTCTACACGTTGTTTGATCAGTATGCGGAACTACCGGGTATATCATAAGTTTCAAATGTGTCTGTTTGTTTGAAGTATAATGATAGCAATGTCTTTTTCTATACTAGATTACCTTTTTAAGCCAAATTTACCACTGCCTGTCAAAATACAAAAATTCTTTTTTATTCCACCGTATAATGAATTTTCGGAAAAAATGAAAATAATACATGAAGGAAACTTTGAGGGCATAAGATCAACTCCAGCAGTTCTCCTATTTCTCCCCTATGTCTTCATGTAGGGGGCTGCCCAATAAGATTCCTCCTCTATTTTTATCCATCTTCAATAGGTCCCCTATATCCCCCGCCTATATTTTTTTTGAGAGAAGGAGAGCTTATATTATGACGGGAGTACGGGAGTTTTGGTCATGTGTTACAAATACCTCCATAATATCAGGGACATCGTTTGTCCAGATGCAGCTTCCAGATGATCTGGCAAGCTTTTCTAGGGCATCAATAGCCCTATTTCTCTCTGTTCTAGTGTGTCATATACAATGGTCGCTGAAGTTCTTCAGGAGCTGCTTGGTGTCGTCATATGTGGCCCATTGCTTCGATCTATCAGGTCCAGGAGATTGCAGTGCCATGGCCACGGCATAGCAGTCCACTTCAAGGAAGATCTTGTCATGTCCCATGTCGACGAGAAGCTTTATGCCCATGAGGGCAGCTATGGCTTCAGCCTCTTTGGCGTCTCAGCAACGAAGAGTCGGAGAGCAAGCGGCGAGGATCACATTACCCATATGATCCCTGACAATCGCGTCGGTGCCACTGGGTTTGTCTCGTTCGATGAAGGAAGCGTCAGTGTTTAGATTGATCCATCCAGTAGGTGGGGCCGTCCAACTGGAGCTTAAGGCCAGCCTGGGATCTGATGACCCACAAGTATAGGGGGTGTATCGCAGTACTTTCGATAAATAGGAGTATCGATCCCAACGAGGAGCATAAGGTGTTCACTAGTGGTATGGAGCAGGAACTCTCTGTAAATACTTAGCAAACATATTTTTAGTGGTTTTCTGATAAAGCAACAAAACAAGGTGCAAGTAATAAACACAACGAGCAAATGGCCCAATCCTTTCTTAGCAAAGGACAAGTCGGTGAAAATACTTATAAGGACCAAACGTTCTCGAGGACACATGGGAATTCGGTCAAGTGCTTTCGCTTCAAATAGCTGAGTATCTTTGGTGTTGTAAGTGTTGTGTGGGTGAACCTGTGCTAATGTACCGACCTTACTTGGACTAATACATACTTGTGATTAAACCCCCTGAAAGAATCCGCAACTACAGGAAAGTGATTAAGATATAAATCTAACCACAGCCTTAAACTCTGAGATCCTACGCTCCCTTGTGCAAAGGTGTCCTAACGGGGGTTCAGGTTTCTGTCACTCCGGTAACCCCATAATTAGTAGCCAAATACACAATGCATTCCCCTAGGCCCATAAATGGTGAAGTATCATGTAGTCGACGTTCACATGACACCACTAGAAGAATAGCACCACAACTTAAATACTAAACAATTGAATAATAACTCAACACAAATCCACTACTAACAACATGACTTCTCCCATGTTCTAAAGAACTAAACGAACTACTCATGAGACATCATATGGATCAAGATCAGAGATGATATGATAATGGATAACAATCTGAACATAAACAATAATCCAATGGTTCCACTCACAAACATCAACTACAATAGTAATCAACACAGAGAAAGTTTTCCCTAATGAACTAAGTGTAGGGTTTCGTAGCATGGAAAACAAAAAATTTCTATCGCATACAAACAAACAAGCCAAGATCTATCTACTAGATTGTAGCAACGAGTCGTTGGAATAACTTACCCTCGAAGATTCCAAGTGTTTAACAAGAGCGGATTCTTGTGGGTGATGTAGTCGTACTCTTCCCGATCTCAAGATCGTGTAGACGATCCTTCCGGCGCTGCGTTAAGCGCTTTCAATGGTCACACGTTCGATTTTCGAAGACCTTCATCTCCTTGTTCCAAAGAAAGCGGAGGTTGTAGCACTCTCACGATTCCGAAGACAACGTGGTACCTAAGTAGAGGGAGATCTGCAGGCTTCAAGCCGGAGCGAGTATGGTGGAGTATGAGAGCTATTAGTGGTCTAGGGTTTATACACACCAATTAGAAAGGCTCTAAACCGAAGGCTAGGGCAATTAGAAGCTCTAAAAAACGGCTCTAAACCGGAGGCTTTGGCTAGGGTTTAGATTAGAGGATAGGAACTTGTGTGTATAGAGGAGGAGCCCCGCCTCCTTTTATAGGTGGAGGCTTGGCGCCAAGGGAGGAGGGAGTCCCTCCCAACTCAGCTTGGAGGTGGGCCGCCGGTTGGAGGAGGATTCTCCCCAACTCGGTTGCCCCTCTTTCCTCTTCCTCTCTTTCTGTTTTAGCCGTTTGACTTTTCAAACTTGCTATTTGACTTTTCAGTTTAGGATTCAATTTAATCCTTCATTTGGAACAGCGAGAACACTTAGTACATGATGCAATCATTCCAATATGTAATGACACATTCATGTACCCTCCCCCAAGTGTGGGACATTCCGAACCTTCTAGAACATTCCCGATGAAAACACCGAATCATTCCCGAACTCCAAACGGGACTTTCCTTATATGAATATTATTCTCCGGACCATTCCGGATCACCTCGTGATATCCGGATCCCATCCGAGACTCGAACAACATTCATCTCTTTCTCATAATACCATAACTACTCAAACAACGTTGAATCCTTAAGTGTGTCTCCCTATGGTTCGTGAATTATGCGGACATGATCGAGACACTTCTCCGAACAATAACCAATAGAGGAACTGGAAATTCATATGGCTCCACATATTTCTACGATTACTTTGCGATCGAATGAACCACTTACATACGATACCAATTTCCCTTTGTCTCACGATAGTTTACTTATCCGAGGTTTTAATCGTCTTTATCTCTGCATACCTAGTTCAACCTCGTTACCGATAAGTACTCTTTTCTCGTTCCCGTGATATGTGATCCCTTGTGAGCCAGTCACATGCTTGCAAGCTAATTGGATGACATTCCACCGAGAGGGCCCAGAGTATATCTATTCGTCATATGGATGGACAAATCCCACTCTTGATCCATGTGTCTCAACCAATACTTTCCGAACACTCAATGCCACCTTTATAGCCACCCAGTTACGGTGTGGTGTTTGATGTCATCAAAGCATCCATCCGGTAAAGGTGATATGCATGATCTCATGGTCGAAGGAATTAGGTTACTATGTATCAGAAAGCATATAGCAATTGAACTATTGAAATGACTTGATCTTTATGCAACGCTTATCTATAGGAGTATGTCCACCATATCATTCTCCTAACGATATGATCTTGTTGTTGATAACATCTCAATGTTCATGACAGGGAAACCACAATCATTTATCAACCAACAAGCTAGTGATGTATAGAGGCTATACTAGGGACTTCAAATTAAGTTTACGAATCACACAAGTATCAATGTTTCCTTGTTAATACTATTATAGCATGAATGTAAACATTTATCATAAACACAAAGATATAATAATAACTATATTTATTATTGCCTCTAGGGCATATCTCCAACAGTCTCCCACTTTCACTAGAGTCATCTAATCTAGATTACATGGTAATATACCGAACACCCATGGCAGTTTGGTGTTGGTCATGTTTTGCCCTCGGGAGAGGTTTAGTCAACGGATCCGCCACATTCAGATCTGTGTGTACTTTTCAAATCTTTATATCCCCATCCTGGATATGTTCTCGAATAGCGTGGAAACGCAGCTTGATGTGCTTCAGCTTCTTGTGTGACCTTGGTTCTTGCGCATTGGCTATGGCTCCCATGTTATCACAGGAGATAGACATTGGGTCCAGCGCACTAGGAACCACACCCAGCTCTGTAATGAACTCTTTCATCCATATCGCTTCTTGTGAAGCCTCCGGCGACCATGTATTCCGATTCGCTTGAAGATCTCGCCACAACGCTTTGCTTTGCACTCCTCCAGCTAATCGCACCATTCAAAATAAATACGTATCCAAATTGTGATTTAGAATCATCCGGATCAGTGTTCCAACTAGCATCGGTGTAACCGTTAACAACGAGCTGTTCATCACCTCCATAAGAAAGAACCATATCCTTAGTTCTTCTCAAGTACTTAAGGATGTTTTTGACCGCTGTCCAATGATCCACTCCTGGATCACTTTGATATCTGCTAGTTAAACTAACAGCATATGCAATGTCGGGTCTAGTACATAGCATGGCATACATTAGAGATCCTATGGCTGAGGCATAGGGAGTCTGTGGCATCCTGCAAAACCACTACTAGAAAATCGCGTTGAATTTGTGCATTGCATCGTCATCATCATGCATTGTTTGCCAAAACTATTTTCGCAACACCCGTTTTGTTTTCTAAAACGCCCCTCTTGATTCAAACCCCAAAGCCCGGGTCTCCGGATTATTTTGTTTTGGCCGCTATCGGTTTGCAAACGGCCCGTTTAAACAAATGAACATTTTTTTTAATTATTTTAGCGGGGCAGTCGAACGGGCCGATTGACCCGAACGACCGCCCCAGAAACTAAATCGGTCCGTCCTGGACACCCCAACAAAACCTAAACCTACCCAGAATCCTACCCACCCCTTGCCTCCACATCACCCCCTCCTATCATGAGCCGCCACCTCATCCTCTCCCTATCCCTCACCCAACCAAACCATGCCACGTGGCCTAGCTCTCCCTCACAGCCCAACCCTCCCAGGCACACACACCACGCACGCACGCACGCTACCAAACCCCCACCGCGCGGGCCCCAACCGCCAGCCCCCGCTCCCCCCTGGACCCGGTCCGCCCTCTGGACCCACCACACTCACGCCTCCTCTCCTCTCTCTGTTTCTTCTCCACGCCTCAACACGAGCAACCGAGCCCCGCTCTCCCTCCCGGCGCCGCCCCCCTAGTCTCTCCGCCTCCTTCCCTGCCTGCCGCCCGCCAGAGCCCACCTCCTCCGCCTTCCTCCAGTCCGACCGCCTTTGCGCTGCTGAGCCGCCTCCATGCCCCGGCAACCACCGCCCACCTCCCTCCGCGTCAGGCTCCAGACCCTCCCACGCTCGGCTGCCTCGCCTCATGAGCCGCCTCCGTCGCCCGACCCGACCATCCCGCCTCCGGGAACCCGCCTTCGCCTGCGAGCTCGCCTCTCTCCACCGCCTTGACGACCCGCCGCTCTCTCCAAGCCCCGTCCGCCGGGCGAAGCTTCTGCCTCGCCTCGTGCCGCCTGATGGCCGCCGCTCAGCTGCACCGTCGGCGTCCCGTCCCGCTCCGCGCCCGTCCGCCCGTAGCTACCTCATGAGCTCACGCCAGCGCATCACCCGCCTCCCTGCTCACACCGCTCAGCGCCGCTCGCCGCCGCTCCGCGACCGCCGACAACCACCTCGCCGTCGTGGCCTCCGGCTGAGCACCTCGCCGCCCTCGCCACCTCTGCCATAGCCGCCGACCCTCCGCCAGTGGCACCGCGCGTCGCCGTTCCCAGGGGTAGCTCGCCGTCGAGCCCCTCGGTTTGGTCTTCTCGCTGCCTCGCGGTGGTGCCATGGCGTCGTTCGCCCGTCCTCCTCGGGACGCTCCTCCCTGAGCCGAGCATGCAGGTTGTAAACCAAGGAACCGTCTGGCCTGTCCTCGTGGCACATGCCATATGTGGGCCACGTGTTCGACCCTACCAGTACAAGTTGAGTCCAAACCTTCCGAGCGGCACGGCCGACATGATCTTCCGCGGTGGCGACGACAAACCAGACAGGGATCCAAGAATAACTGCCGACAAGATCGACCACAAGGATAAGAAGACCGGACCTCTGGACCGACATGATCTTCTTCTCGGCCAAGATTCGCCGAGCCGACGACAAGTACTCCCTCGAGGACGCCGAAAGTGCACCGGACACCGAGACCCAGCGACAAGTACTTCACCGAAGTCAAGACCGCCCGACTTGAGGACCCGACAAGATCTGCGCAACAACAAGAACGCCCCACCCGGAAGGATCCGATGTGCCCTCGACACGAACCAAGTCCTCCTTCACGAACGCAAGACCCTAACCCCGAGCCGAGAACGGAACCACGAACTGGACCCCGAGACCGACCCCGAACCCGGAACCCCAAGATCGTCGAGAACCCTAAAGTGTGACCCTTATCCGAGAACCCTATTTTATAAGATAATAACAACTTGTTGCATATTTAATTGTCATCTCGCCTGCATCTTGTGTGGTTTGGGGGCCTTATGCCGATTCACCTAATTAAATATGGGGCCCATATGCGGGCAAATCTAGCCTTATATTGGCCTCATATAAATTTGTGTAGCGAACCCGGTACTATCCTCTGTCATGTTAAGACAACATTTAATTTGCGGGGTAATTAAATAACTTGAACAATATAATCAATAGTCGGGACCCCGGTTCCGCTTAATCTTGACCTAATTGCATCGCACCTTTGCCATGTCATCCATCATACATGCATCATGCCGATCTTCTGCCGTCGTATTAAATATTGCATCCGGTGTTTCTTCTAGTGTTTTGCTTCTCATGGATAAGGCCGTTGAGTTGATGTGAGCTTCCGATCTTCGGGGAAAATCTTCGACAATGTTTTCAGGCGAGCATCTCCCTCTTTCTACCTATCTTACTTTTATAGTCTTAATTCCCTCCTGTTGATCTTTTGCTATCTGTGTTGCGATGCTTTAGTTTCCGTACCCGTGATCAACCGTGCAGCCCTATATTGCCTTGGACACATCCTATTACCTGTTGTTTGGTAGATAGTTGGACTTGCGCGTCGTAGTTGCTTGCTCAAGTGCTGATGTGTGTCGTCATATGCCACAGTTGCTGATGTATTGCCGCATGTTGATGTTGGAAATGATTCTAGTTTACTTATCGTCACTTTAATTTCTGTTTAACAACTAAAATTGAATAAGCAGAGGCATCGGTGGGTGATAGATGATATTTGGTTTCCGAACGCCCACTTGTGTCCCGTAAGACCCCGAGTACTTGATACCTGTTCCTTGATTTATCGCGCTATCCACATCCGGGAGGTATATGGGACCCCCCTGAGCCAGAGCTTGATTCAGTCTTATTTCTAGGGGCCACAAACTAGTTTGAGGTTTTATTTACGATCCTGTACTTATGCCATGTTTTACTGCTTTATTTACGATTGTGCGAGGAGCACACTGTACTGTTTAGGTAAGCGGAGTGTTTTCGACAAGCGGTATCCAGCCACACTTCGGGTTCCCGATGCTTACCACCGCGCAAACCTTGAGCCCGTCTCGAGCTTGCTTACTGCTATGGGATCTACTCAATGGGTGGCCCCTAAATATTTCTGAATCTGTGATTGTTCATCGTGAAAGCCTCGTTGGGTTTTGATTTGGTTTTTCCGAGGTTGATCGGCGTGTGTTGCTATTGGTGCACCCCGCCGGGTAAAACTTTCTCGAAAGCCATGTCCGCGGATATGGACGACTTGGAGCACGTCTCGATCATAGACAAGCATAACTAAAGTTTACTGCTATAAATTTGACTTATAATGACTAGTAATCAGCTTCACTATAATGGAATGGCTAATTAATACTGCCCACAATTGCTTGTTTGGTTGTCGCTTGCATACAATTGTACTGACTAGTAAATCTCGCAACTACAACGGAATGGCTGAATAAAAGTACCAACAAGCTGCTGGGTTTTGGGTTATCTCATGATAAATGTATCGACTAGTAAGTGTTACAACTATCACGAATGGTTAAAAGGGCCCACCGCTTATTTTATCGGGACAATTATCTAAACTTGACTAGTATTTGCTGCAACGATAGCGAATAAGTAAACTGCCAACTGTGAGTTCCTCGGTTGACTTCCTCGTTTGGTCTCGAGGGGAAACACCAGATGGGTTTGTTTGGTGTTAGCTTCGTTGGATCCGGATAGGCTATTCTTACCCTCTCGATAACCGCCATTGTATCGAGTCTCTATAGGTTGTTTAGTGCATCTGCTGCCGCTTGATCCACCATACCTATGTAGGCGAGGACCGCCAATTCTAGCCTCGCTGCATCTTGGCCTCGATCTTGACGCTCCTCTTTTCCTTTGCCCTTTGTCGGCACCCCTTTGTTTAAGCAGGTTCGAGATCGGCGTCGTTAGCGAGGTTACCCTTCCGGCTTGGCTGGCAGGTTATGGACGCCATTGGTTATTCTTAAGCTCTTAGCCCCATTTGCATCTTGTCCGCAATCGGACGCTCTATCATTTTCAAGGTGATTTGGATCTTTGTATATTATATCTGTATTCTTGACTCTTTAAGTCATTGTTATATATCTGCATTGGGTCCCATCGAGGACTGTTGTGTAATGTTATTACTTCGTTTTCCACCGCACGAAAGTGCTGGTGGCACCTTTGAATTGTTTCTATGCGGGTTTGGCGGATTTTGCTCAAACTTGCATAGGTCCGATTCGAGGGTGTTACTGAGTGGTATCGAGCTCAAAATTGCGATACCCCACAAGTCCAGCCTGTAGGATAACCTAGCTAACGGCCGAAGTAGAGTGTCAAAACTATTTTTGAAAATCGGTTGGATAGTTCTGATTAGGTCTGATTTTACTCCTTACCCCTCTGCTGCTCTCCTCTCACCTCTGCGTGTTTTGAATCCGCTCTCTTCTCTTTCTTCGAGTCCAGGAATTCTCGTGGTTGGGTTTCCGTCGTACCTTTAGGGTTTCGCTTCCTTCTTTGATAACGGTGTGCTACCATCCGGTGTTCAAGCTGCCTGATGAATCCGTCTACGGTGGTACCATTCTTTGTTCCTTGTTTGTGCCTTCCGGTGTTTTCCGACGCGACGACATCATCTACGCCAGGTCCGATGCAGAGTCTGCATCCCTCCTTTGTTCCGAACCTCGCTTGTCGAGATCTTCAGTCTGATTCCGAGAGTTGGTTGCATAATCCGCCTATTCATGTGCAGAGTAATGGTTTGGGTGCGCGATGGACTGATCACCATCCGACTACTCTTACCATTCGCTCTTGTACATCGAATCGATGGATCCAAAGGTTTTACTCCGTCCACGGGAGTTAGAGGTGGCTTTATTTGTTGGTACCTCTACCTTCGCCCTTTTGTTCCCGGAGTGTTCTTCCGTCGATCAGGAACAACGACCCTTTGTTGGTGGAGTCGCCGTTTTCCAGATGAAGAAGGAACCCTCGTTAGTGGTGTCGCGAGGATCTACATGAAGCGAGGAGATGCCGTTCGCCGACCTTCCTTCCGGTACCATGAGGCGGATCTCGAGGGCGAGATCCATTGTTAGTGGTGTCGAATTGTGGCATCAAAAACCACTACTAGAAAATCGCGTTGAATTTGTGCATTGCATCGTCATCATCATGCATTGTTTGCCAAAACTATTTTCGCAACACCCGTTTTGTTTTCTAAAACGCCCCTCTTGATTCAAACCCCAAAGCCCGGGTCTCCGGATTATTTTGTTTTGGCGCTATCGGTTTGCAAACGTCCGTTTAAACAAATGAACATTTTTTAATTATTTTAGCGGGCGATGAGCGGGCGATTGACCCGAACGACCGCCCAAACTAAATCGGTCAGTCTGGACACCCCAACAAAACCTAAACCTACCTAATCCTACCCACCCCTTGCCTCCACATCACCCCCTCCTATCATGAGCCGCCACCTCATCCTCTCCCTATCCCTCACCCAACCAAACCATGCCACGTGGCCTAGCCCTCCCTCACAGCCCAACCCTCCCAGGCACACCCACCACGCCGCACGCCTACTAAACCCCACGCTGGGCCCCAACCGCCCCGCTCCCCCTGACCGGTCCGCCTTGGACCCACCACAGCTCTGCCCCCACTCACGCTCCTCTCCTCTCCTGTTTCTTCTCCACCTCAAGACACGAGCAACCGAGCCCCGCTCTCCCTCCCGGCGCCGCCCCCTAGTCTCTCCGCCTCCTTCCCCTCTGGCCTGCCGCCCTCGCCGCCCAGAGCCCACCTCCCTCGCCGCCTTCCTCCGTCCCGGCCCGCTGCGCCGCCTGAGCCCGCCTCCGCCAAGGCCAAGAACCACCGCCTCTCCTCCAGCGTCGCCGGGCTCACCTCCGCGCGCCAGCGCTGCTCCTCCCTTTCGCGAGCGCCTCCGTCGCCCTCCGACCACCATCCCGCCTCCCGAACCCGCTGAAGCTGCTGCGAGCTCGCCTCTCTCCACCGCCAGCCTTGACCGCCGCCTCTCTCCCAAGCCCCGCCGCCGCCGAAGCCTCGCTCGCCTTTCGTTGCCGAAGCCGCTGCCACCGCACCCGCCGGCGTCCTCGCGCGCCGCCCGCCCGCCGGCGCGCCTACCTCTCCGCCACGCGCATGCGTCGTCACCCGCCCCGCCACACCGCTCAGCGCCGCCCGCGATCGCCGCCCGACAACCACCTCGCCCGTCGTGGCCTCGTGAGCCTCGCCGCCTGCCGCCGCCCACTCCTTTCTGGCCGCCGACCCTCCGCCATGGCACCCGCGTCTTCGCCGCCGTTCGGGGTAGCTCGCCGAGCCTCGGTTTGGTCTTCGCTGCCTCGCGGTGGTGCCATGGCGTCGTTCGCCCGTCCTCCTCGACGCTCCTCCTGGCCGAGCATGCGGGTTGTAAACAAGGAACCGTCTGCATCCTCGTGGCACATGCCATATGTGGGCCACGTGTTCGACCCTACCAGTACAAGTTGAGTCCAAACCTTCCGGCGGCACGGCCGACATGATCTTCATGGTGGCGGCGACAAACCGCATAGGATCCAAGAATAATCGCCGACAAGATCGACCACAAGGATAAGAAGGCCGACCTGGGACCGACATGATCTTCTTCTCGGGCGCCAAGATTCGTCGAGCCGACCCGACAAGTACTCCCTCGAGGACGCCGAGTGCACCGGACACCGAGACCCGGCGACAAGTACTTCACCCCGAAGTCAAGACCGACCCGACTTGAGGACCCGACAAGATCTGCGCGACAACAAGAACTCGACCGGAAGGATCCGATGTGCCCTCGACACGAACCAAGTCCTCCTTCACGGAACGCCACCCTAACCCCGAGCGAGAACGAACCGAACCACGGACCCCGAGACCGACCAACCCGAACCCCAAGATCGTCGAGAACCCTAAAGTGTGACCCTTATCCGAGAACCCTATTTTATAAGATAATAACAACTTGTTGCATATTTAATTGTCATCTCGCCTGCATCTTGTGTGGTTTGGGGGCCTTATGCCGATTCACCTAATTAAATATGGGGCCCATATGCGGGCAAATCTAGCCTTATATTGGCCTCATATAAATTTGTGTAGCGAACCCGGTACTATCCTCTGTCATGTTCAGACAACATTTAATTTATGGGTAATTAAATAACTTGAACAATATAATCAATAGTCGGGACCCCGGTTCCGCTTAATCTTGACCTAATTGCATCGCACCTTTGCCATGTCATCCATCATACATGCATCATGCCGATCTTCTGCCGTCGTATTAAATATTGCATCCGGTGTTTCTTCTAGTGTTTTGCTTCTTGCGGATAAGGCCGTTGAGTTGATGTGAGCTTCGCCGATCTTGGGAAAATCTTCGACAATGTTTTCATGAGCATCTCCTCTTTCTACCTATCTTACTTTTATAGTCTTAATTCCTCCTGTTGATCTTTTGCTATACGTGTTGCGATGCTTTAGTTTAGTGCAGTGATCAACCGTGCAGCCCTATATTGCCTTGGACACATCCTATTACCTGTTGTTTGGTAGATAGTTGGACTTGCGCGTCGTAGTTGCTTGCTCAAGTGCTGATGTGTGTCGTCATATGCCACAGTTGCTGATGTATTGCCGCATGTTGATGTTGGAAATGATTCTAGTTTACTTATCGTCACTTTAATTTCTGTTTAACAACTAAAATTGAATAAGCAGAGGCATCGGTGGGTGATAGATGATATTTGGTTTCCGAACGCCCACTTGTGTCCCGTAAGACCCCGAGTACTTGATACTTGTTCCTTGATTTATCGCGCTATCCACATCCGGGAGGTATATGGGACCCCCCCTGAGCCAGAGCTTGATTCAGTCTTATTTCTAGGGGCCACAAACTAGTTTGAGGTTTTATTTACGATCCTGTACTTATGCCATGTTTTACTGCTTTATTTACGATTGTGCGAGGAGCACACTGTACTGTTTAGGTAAGCGAAGTGTTTTCGCGGTATCGACAAGCCCAGCCACACTTTCGGGTTCCCGGTTTCATACCAGCGACGAACCTTGAGCCCGTCTCGAGCTTGCTTACTGCTATGGATCTACTCAATGGGGTGGCCTGAAATATTTCTGAATCTCGTGATTGTTCGATCGTGAAAGCCTCGTTGGGTTTTGATTTGGTTTTCGAGGTTGATCGGCGTGTGTTGCTATTGGTGCACCCCGGCGGGTAAAACTTTCTAAAGCCGTGTCCGCGGATATGGACGACTTGGAGCACGATCTCGATCATAGACAAGCATAACTAAAGTTTACGCTATAAATTTGACTTATAATGACTAGTAATCAGCTTCACTATAATGGAATGGCTAATTAATACTGCCCACAATTGCTTGTTTGGTTGTCGCTTACAATTGTACTGACTAGTAAATCTACGCAACTACAACGGAATGGCTGAATAAAAGCACCAACAAGCTTTGGGTTTTTGGGTTATCTCATGATAAATGTATCGACTAGTAAGTGTTACAACTATCACGAATGGTTAAGTAAAAGGGCCCATTGCTTATTTTATCAGACAATTATCTAAACTGACTAGTATTTGCTGCAACGATAATCGAATAAGTAAAGCGCCAATGTGTGAGTTCCTCGGTTGACTTCCTCGTTTGGTCTCGAGGAAACACGAGATGGGTTTGTTTGGTGTTAGCTTGAGTTGGATCCGGATAGGCTATTCTTACCTCTCGATAACCGCCGTTGTATCGAGTCTCTATAGGTTGTTTAGTGCATCTGCGCCGCTTGATCCACCATACCTATGTAGGCGAGGACCGCAATTCTAGCCTCGCTGTAATCGCCTCGATCTTGGCGCTCCTCTTTTCCTTTGCCCTTTGTCGGCACCCTTTTGTTTAAGCGAGTTCGAGATCGGCGTCGTTAGCGGGGTTACCCTTCCGCTTGGCACAGGCGGGGTTATGGACGCCATTGGTTATTCTTCCGGGCTCTTAGCCCCATTTGCATCTTGTCCGCAGTCGGACGCTCTATCATTTTCAAGGTGATTTGGATCTTTGTATATTATATCTGTATTCTTGACTCTTTAAGTCGCTGTTATATATATCTGTTCTGTGGGTCCCATCGAGGACTGTTGTGTAATGTTATTACTTCGTTTTCCACCCGCACGAAAGTGCCTGGTGGGCACCTTTGAATCGTTTCTATGCGGGTTTGGCGGATTTTGCTCAAACTTGCATAGGTCCGATTCTGAGGGTGTTACAGAGTCTTACTCATCCTTTCTCTATCTTCTGCCGATGTCGGACTTTGAGTTTTACTCAAGGTCGTATTGGGCAACATGGGCAAGAACCCTTTCTTGCTTTCTTCCATTCCAAACCTCTTTAGAACTTTGTCCAAATATGTACTCTGTGACAATGATATTTGGCGTTTCGATCTATCTCTATAAATCTTTATGCCTAATATGTAAGCTGCTTCGCCAAGATCCTTCATTGAAAAACTATTATTCAAATATTCCTTGACACTATTAAGAAGGTCTACATCATTCCCAATCAACAATATGTCATCCACATATAGTATTAAGAATGCTACAGAGCTCCCACTCACTTTCTTGTAAAAAAAAGCTTCTCCATAAGTTTGTATAAAACCAAAACTTTTGATCACCTTATCAAAACGTTGATTCAAACTTCGGGATGCTTGCTTCAATCCATAGATGGACCGTTGAAGTTTGCATACCTTGTTAGCATCTTTAGGATCGACAAAACCTTTGGGTTGCATCATATACAACTCTTCATCAATATCTCCATTGAGGAATGCTGTTTTGACATCCATCTGCCATATATCATAATCATAATATGCAGCGATTGCTAACATAATCCTCACAGACTTTAGCTTCGCTACTGGTGAGAAAGTCTCATCGTAGTCAACTCCTTGAATTTGTCGAAACCCTTTTGCGACAAGTCGAGCTTTATAGACAGTAACATTACCATCAGCATCTGTTTTCTTCTTGAAAATCCATTTGTTCTCTACGACCTTCCGTCCATCCGTAAGTCCACCAAAGTCCATACTTGGTTTTCGTACATGGATCCAATCTCGGATTTCATGGCTTCTTGCCATTTATTGGAATCTGGGCTCATCATCGCTTCCTCATATGTCTCGGGGTCATCGGTGTTGTCCACCAACATGACACTCATAACGGATCATACCAATGCAGTGGTGACGAGTTCTCATTGACCTCCAAGGCTCTGTAGCAACTTCAACCAAGTTTCATGATCACCATCATTAGCTTCCTCTCTATTTGGTGCAGGAACCACAGAACTTCTTCGGTCTGCGCTACTCGCAATTCGAGAGAAGGTTCGACAACCTCGTCGAGTTCTACTTTCCTTCCAGTCACTTCTTTCGAGAGAAATTCCTTCTATAAAGGATCCATTCTTGGCAACGAAGTTTTGCCTTCGGATCTATGATAGAAGGTATACCCAATAGTTTCCTTCGGTATCCTATGAAGACGCATTTTTCCGCTTTGGGTTCAAGCTTGTCCGGCTGTAACTTCTTTACATAGGCTTCATCCCCAAACTTGAAGGAGCGACAATCTAGGTTTCTTCCCAAACCATAATTCATACGGTGTCGTTTCAGCGGATTTAGGCGGTGCCCTATTTAAAGTGAATGCGTGTTTCTAATGCATAACCCCAAAATGATAGCGTAAATGTAAGTGACATCATAGAGCGAACCATATCTAAGAGAGTTCGATTACGACGTTCGGACACACCATTACGTTGTGGTGTTCCGGTGTCAACTGTGAAAGTATTCCGCATTTCTTCAAATGCTCGCCAAACTCGTAACAGATATTCACCTCCACGATCGAGCGTAGAAATTTAATCTTCTTGTTACGTTGATTCTCTACCTCACTTTGAAACTCCTTAAACTTCTCGAAAGTTTCGGACTTATGTTTCATGAAATAGATATACCCATATCTACTCAAGTCATCTGTGAAGGTAAGAACATAACTTGATAACCACCACGATACTACACTCATTGGGCCACATACATCGGTATGTATGATTTCCAATAAGTCCGTAGCTCGCTCCATCATACCGGAAAATGGAGTCTTAGTCATTTTCCCATCGGACATGCTTCGCATCTTTCAAGTGATTCAAAATCAAGTGATTCAAGAAGTCCATCGAATGGAGTTTCTTCATCGTTTCACTCAATGTGACCAAGGCGACGGTGCCACATATAGGTCGAATTATAAGCGATTTCAAGCGTTTAGCCTCAATGTTGTTGATATGTGTATTTCCACTATCGAGATTCAATAAGAATAGACCATCTATCAAAGGTGCATGTGCATAAAACATATTACTCATATAAATCGAACAACCATTATTCTCGGACTTAAATAAGTAACCGTCTCGCAATAAACAAGATCCCGATATAATGTTCATGCTTAACGTAGGCACCAAATAACAATTATTTAAGTATAAAACTAATCCCGATGGTAGATGAAGGGTAGCGTGCGACCGCGATCACATCAACCTTTGATCCGTTTCCCACGCGCCGTCACCTCGTTCTTCGCTAGCTTCCGTTTATTCTGCGACTGTTTGAGTTACAAATATGAGCAATCGAACCGATTATCAAATACCCAGCACTACTACGGTACTAGTGAGATACACATCAATAACATGTATATCGGATATACCTTTCTTCTTGATGTTGCCGTTCTTCGATCCGCCAAGTACTTTGGGCAATTCCGCTTCGATGACCTTCTCCCTTGCAAAAAGCACTCGATGTCGGGCTTGGGTCCAGCCTTGGTCTTCTTAAATGTGTGGTAACTTTCTTACTACCCTTCTTGAAGTGTCCCTTGCTAGACTTGCCTTTCTTGAATTTGGTGGTCTTATTGACCAACAACACTTGGTGCTCTTTCTTGATCTCCACTTGCAGACTTTAACATAGCAAAGTTACAGCAACTCTTTGTTCATGTTCTGCATGTTGTAGTTCATCACAAAGTTCTTGTAACTTGGTGGTAGTGATTGGAGGACACGGTAAATCCCCAAAGCATTAGGAATCACAATACCCAAGCTTTGAAGTTTGTTTGCGTGCCCAGACATCTTAAGCACATGCTCACTGACGGAGCTGCCTTCTACCATCTTGCAGTTAAAGAACTTTTCAGAAGCCTCATAGCTTTCAATTGCCGCATGAGTCTCAAAAATCAATTTGAGATCCTCGACAATATCATATGGGTCTGATTCTTCAAACCTTTTCTGAAGCTTCGATTCTAAACCATACAAGATAGCACACTGAACTATGGAGTACTGATTCTTCCGAGCGAGGTAAACATTCTTTACTTCATCGGGAGCATCAGCTGCAGGTGGGTCACCCAGCGGTGCATCCAGCACATAGGTCAAATTACCAGCTGTGAGGACAATCCTCAAATTGCGGAACCAATCCGCGAAGTTGCTTCCATTGTTTTTCAACTTTTCTTTCTCTAGGAACGCATTAAAATTGATGGTAGGGGTTGCCATTGATCTACAACATATTTGCAATAGTTTAGACTAAGTTTATGATAAATTGAGTTCAAATTAATTAATGAAATTAACTAGGTGAACTCCCACTCAAAACAACATCCCTCACATTGTTTTAGTGATCACACGAACCAAATCCACTACATCAACACCGATCATCACGAGAGTTGATATAGTTTCAATGGCGAACAATCGTCATGTTCATCATATCTACTATATGATTCATGCTTTACCTTTCGGTGATCCATGTTCCGAGACCATGTCATACATGCTAGGCTCGTCAAGATCAAACCTTAGTTTCGCATGAGCAAATCTGGCTTGCTCACGTTGTATACACTTGTAGAATCTAACACACCGATCATCACGTGGTGCTTGAAACAACAAGCTTTAGCAGCGGTGCTAGCGAGGTGAACACTTTATGATTTGAAATTCATGTGCATGAGGATCATCTTATAATGCTACCGTCGTCTACTAAGCAATACAAGATGCATAAAGGATTAACATCACATGCAATTCATAATGTGTGATATGATATGGCCTTTCTTCTTTGTGCTTCCGATCTCCATCTTCAAGCACGAACATGATCTCCATCATCACCGCATTGCATCAAGGTCAATGGCGCTTCACCATGGTTGTCGTCCACCGGCTTCAACTATTACAACTACTTTGAATAGACACGCGGGTCTTAACATAAATTAAAGACAACCATATGGCTCGCCGTTGCCAACTTACAATAAGGAACATTGCATACATCAAATATAATCACAATCATGGCCATATCACATCATCGCACCCCTGCAAAACAAAGTTAGACCTCTACTTTCTTTGCATATTTTACGTGGTTTGGGGCTTTCAGTAAGTGTCGTTATAACTTACGAACAAGAACCACAACATTGATACTAGCATTGTTGATTACTGTTGTAAATTGGATCTTAACTATGCTAGGAGAAAGCAACCCGCAGCCACTTATGCAATACAAGTTGCATGTCAGCGTGGAGCAAGTCTCATGAGCGATGTCATGTAAGGTTAGCCCGGGCGCTTCATCCCAACATACGCAAGATGCAAAGTACACAAAAAGCAATCTACAATAAAAGCATCAACGCCCACAATGACCATTGTGTTCTACTCGTGCAACAGATCTACATATAGACACGGCTCTGATACCACTGTAGGGGTTCGTAGCATGGAAAACAAAATTTTCTATCGCATACAAACAAACAAGCCAAGATCTATCTACTAGATTGTAGCAACGAGTCGATGGAATAACTTACCCTCGAAGATTCCAAAGTGTTTAACGAGCGGATTCTCGTGGATGATGTAGTCGTACTCTTCCGATCTCAAGATCGTGTGGACGATCCTTCCAACGTTGCGGCGCTCCGCGATCGGTCACCACGTTCGGTACTCGACGAAGACCTTCCTCTCCTTGTTCCAGCAGAAAGCGGAGGTTGTAGCACTCTCTCGCGATTCGGCAACTGCGTGGTACCGAAGTAGAGGGAGATCGCAGGCCGCCTTAAGCCGGAGCGAGTATGGTGGAGTATGAGAGAGCTATTAGTGGTCTAGGGTTTAGACACACCAATTAGAAGGCTCTAAACCGAAGGCTAGGGCAATTAGAAGCTCTAAACCAAAACGGCTCTAAACCGGAGGCTTTGGCTAGGGTTTAGATTAGAGGATAGGAACTTGTGTGTCTAGAGGAGGGAGCCCTGCCCCTCCTTTTATAGGTGGAGGGGCCGGCGCGCCAAGGGGGAGGGAGGGGAGTCCCTCCCCAACTCGGCTTGGAGGTGGGCCGCCGGTTGGAGGAGGGATTCCCTCCCCAACTCGGTTTGCCCCCTCTTTCCTCTTTCCCTCTCTTTCCTGTTTTAGCCGTTTGACTTTTCAAACTTGCTATTTGACTTTTCAGTTTAGGATTCAATTTAATCCTTCATTTGGAACAGCGAGAACACTTAGTACATGATGCAATCATTCCAATATGTAATGACACATTCATGTACCCCTCCCCACAGTCTGGGACATTCGAACCTTCTTGTGGCATCCGTAAACCACTACTAGAAAATCGCGTTGTTTTGTGCATTGCATCATCATGACCGCATGCTCATGTCATCATGCCACATTGCATTTGAGCATCGTCATCATCTTGCATTTGCTCGCATAAAACTATATGCGGAAAAGTCTGGTTTTGTTTTCCAAACGCACCGTCTTAATTCTAACGCAAACCCGGGTCTCCGGATTATTTTGTTTTGTTTGCTATCGGTTTGCAAAAGCCATGTTTGAAACAAATAAAATATTAAATTATTTTAGTGGGGGCAGTCGAACGGGCCGATTCGACCCGAACGACCACCCCCAGAACAAAATCGGTCCACCCCCAAACCCTTTCCTACCAACCTATCTACCCACACCCTCCGGCCACCTCACCCGGACCAGTCCCACTCCGCCACGTCGCTCTGTCCCCAACCCTCACCCAACCAGACACCGCCACTTGGCCTGACCCTCTCCTTTCCTCTCTCTCGGCACAACAGTACCCACAACACACACACACACTCGACACTGTCCCGCTGCCACAGGCCCTCCTCCTGGCCCCACGCTTCCCACACCCGCCAGCCTCCACCAGCCCCACTCCCAGACGCTGCCCACCCTGTGGGACCCGCCCCACCAACCGCAGTCCTCTCCTCTCCTTCCGCACTGCCTCGCCTTCTGCTCCCTGCCCTGGCTCTCTGGCAGGCGCTCCCCGGCGTCATTTCCCCTCGCCCGCCTTCGCCCCGCCTCACCCCCACCGACGCGCTCGCCCCCCACCGCCTCCTTCAACCTCGCCCCTCGCAGGCTTCGCCCGCCTCCGGCCACCCTCGCCGCGGCCGCTTCGCCCGCCGGTCAACCGCCACGTTCCCGTCGCCCCGCCCATCGACCCAGCGCCGCTGCTCCTCGTTCCCCTGCGCAGCTCGCTCACGCGCAAGCCGCCACCGCGGTGCTCTTCCGCTCCTCCGCCTCTGCCGTCGGCCCTTCCTCCCATCGACCACCGCCCGGCCGGCGCCAGCGGCCTCCCCTCCTCCCTGCCGTTTCCCTCCAGCGGCTCTGCCTCCGTGGCCGCCTCTGCCGTCGCGATTGCCGCCTGCCTGGCCTTCAAGGTCGTCAGGTTGGAGGCCACCGAGCTGCCCGCGACCACTTGTCGCTTCACGAGGTCGACCTCGCTTCGCGAAGCTCGCCAACTCACCGTCACCTCCCTGTCGTTGTCGTGCGCGCATATCGTCTGAAGGCCTCGGTTTGTTGTTCGGTTGGTGACCATGGCCTTTTGTGTGGTGTGGTGGTGTTCGTGTTCTTGTTTTGATGCAGCCACTTTGCTCTATGCAGAAGGATGGAATCGTGTGGCTGTTGATCTGGAGCACGGCCGCCGCTCGATGACCCAACCGAGACCAAGTTGCTCACCCTTAGTGTCCTGTCGACTAGTTTTAGCTGCCAAGGTCTCTGATGTTTGTCAGCGTCTGCTCAAGTTCGCCATCGAGCCGGAACCCCGAGTACGCCGATACGTGATCGAGGGGTGATGCATGCCAAGCCGAGGATCCGGTGACATCGGTACGACAAGGTGTTCATGGAGCACCGATGACGCCGTCACAGCCCCGAAGACCAAACCAAACCCGATGGCTCGACATGATCTTCCCCAGAGGACGCCAAGATCGCCACGGAACGGCAAGCCCTCCACCCCGGTTACGACAAGTTCGTCAAGAACCCGGACGCCAAAGTCGTCAATGCGAATACGACAAGTGCTTCATCCCGAACGCCATGACCGTCGACATGACCCGAAGACCACGGATGCGCCGAGATCTACTCCGCTATCCGAGAACGACCGAGTCGAACGCTTCCGTCGAACTGAACCCGAGACGAACCCGAACCCGGAACCCCAAGTTAAATGAACCCTAATGTGTGAACCCCTTCCCAAAACCCTATTTTATAATATAATACAATTGTTGCATATTAAATCATTCATCTCGCATGCATATCATGTGGTTTGGGGGCCTTATGCCGATTCACCTAATAATTAAATATGGGGCCCATATGCGGGCAAATCTAGTCTCATATTGGCCTCATTTAAAATTTGTGTAGCGAACCGGTGATATATTCTGCCTTGTTAAACAACATTTAAAATGCGGGGTATCTGAACAACTGGAACCATGTATTTAATTGTCGGGACCCCGGTTCCGCTTAATATGACCTAATTGCATTGCACCTTTGCCATGTCATACATCATACATGCATCATGCCGATCTTTTGCCGTAGTATTAAATAGTGCATCCGGTGTCTCTTCTAGTGTTTTGCTTCTTCGCGGATAAGGCCGTTGAGTTGATGTGAGCTTCGCCCCGATCTTCGGTTGAACCTTCGACAATGTTTTCAGGCGAGCATCTCCCCCTTTCTACCTATCTTACTTTTATAGTATTTATTCCCTCCTGTTGATCTATTGCTATCTGTGTTGCGATGCTTTAGTTTCCGTACCTGTGATATACCGTGCAGCCCTATATTGCCTTGGACACATCCTATTACCTGTTGTTTGGTAGATAGTTGGACTTGCGCGTCGTAGTCGCTTGCTCAAGTCTTTGTTGCGTGTCGTCGATTGCCACGATTGTTGATGTATTGCCGCATGTTGATGTTGGAGATGATCATAGTTTTACTTATCGTTCACTTTAATTCCTGTTTAACAACTAAAATTGAAGTAAGCGGAGGCATCGGTGGGTGATAGATAATATTTGGTTTCGAGCCCACTTGTGTCCGTAGGACCCAGTACTGTGGCATCCCGCAAAACCACTACTAGAAAATCGCGTTGAATTTGTGCATTGCATCGTCATCATCATGCATTGTTTGTAAAAAAACTATTGTCATAAACCCGTTTTATTTTCCAAACGCCTCATCTTTATTCAAGCGCAAAAACCGGGTCTCCGGATGTTAATTTGTTGTTGTCGGGTTGCAAGCGGCCGATTAGAATAAATAAAAATTTAAATTGTTTTAATGAAAGTCGAGCAGACAATTGACCCGATCGACCACCCAGAAATAACATTCGGTACACTGCTCCTAATCCTAGTCTTTTCTTACCACCCTTTCTACCCTCTCTCACCCTCCACCTCACCCTACCCAATAATAGCGCCACCTCACCTCCCCAACTCCCTCAACCAACCACACCACTGCCAAGTCACCTCACCCCTCACCCCTCCCTCTCTCTCTCTCTCCTTCCCTGCCCACCCGCCTAACACACAACGCACGCACTACACGCACTACCACCACGTCCCTTCCTGGACCCACGGACCCGGCCCCACCTACCCTGGGCCCTTCCTCTCTCCTCTCCCCATCTTCTTCCCCAACCAGCGCCTTTGCTTCCTGCCCTCGCTGAGCCCCGTCGCCGCCCGGCTCCGTCATGTGGAGCCGCCTCCCTTCACCGCCACCGCCTCCTTCCCGTGGCAGGCCGCCCGGCGCCACCGCAACCAACCGCCCCTCCGTCGCTCGACCCCACCTTGCCTTTGCTCCCGGCCGCCGCCTGTCGGCCTCCGCCCCGCCCTTCTTGGCCCGTCTTGTAGCCCCCGTCAGCACGCGTCCACCCTCTCCACCTCCCGACCCCTTGAGCCTCCACGGCGCTGTGCGCCGCGCTCCTCGCGCGGCCGGCGTCGCCGACCTCGCGCCTCCGTCTCCGGCCGTCCTTGCGACCCGCCTACGCCGCCGGCCTCACCACGTCGCCGAGCCCGCCTGAGCCGCCCACAGGCTCCGCCCAGCCGAAGGCGCGCCCGGCGGCGGCCTGCCGCGGCGCTGGTTCCTCACGGCCGCCTCGCCGCCTCCCTCGGGCCTCCCAGCGGCGCGCCCGCCGTCTCCCCCATCACGCACCTCCGCCGGCCCGAGCCGCCCTCACCTCGCTTGGCCCTGGCCCGCACCCGCCTCCGCCATCCGCGCCTGCCCATCGGCCCCTGCTGCTTGCCCGAGGTGCTGAGATGGCCTTCGGTGATGTGCTGGAGGCATCGGTTGGTTGGTTACCAGCGGGATCCACAGCACTGGTGGAGCCCAACAAGCCCAACACGAGACGCCAAGACCTACCGCCGGACGCCATGATCGTCGGCAAGGTTTCGACAAGGTCGTCTACACGGACGACATGGCCTTCGTCACGGACCCCAAGACCCCGAAGCCCGATCCGAAGACCGAGACCCGCGTCACTCCAAGATCCCCTCACGGACGTTTCCGGACCCGACGAACGCCAGGATCGCCACCGGTTCAACAAGTGCTCCGACGCCAATCCGCACCTCGCCAAGATCTTCGCCGGGACCCGAATCAAGATCGCCTTCCGGAACACCGTACACCAGCGTGAACCGGACACGAGTCCGCCGAGAACCCCGATCGACAAGTATCCGTCCCGACGCCATGACCCGACAACGTGCCCGAGAACCCGGATCGCCAAGACCCTACCCGATATCCGAGCACGACCCGGAGGCCGAACGATCGTCGAACCCCGGATCCGAACCTGCGTCCCGGACCCCGAGATCTGCTCCCCGTCGAACCCCGGACCCCGGAACCCCGAGTTCGTCGAACCCTAACAAGATCGTCGAGACCCTAATGTGTGAACCCTCTCCCGCAAACCCTATTTTATTGAGATACAACTTGTCGCATAATAATTGTTCATGCATGCATCTTATCATGTGGGTTGGGGGCCTTTTGCCGATTCACCTAATAATTAAATATGGGGCCCATATGCGGGCAAATCTAGTCTCATATCGGCCTCATTTAAACTTGTGTAGCGAACCGTTGCCATCTATTGTCTTGCTAAACAACATTTAAATTGCGGGAGATCTAAATAACTTGAACCATATAATCAATTGTCGGGACCCCGGTTCCGCTTAATCTTGACCTAATTGCATCGCACCTTGCCATGCCATGCATCATACATGCATCATGCCGATCTTTTGCCTTAGTATTAAATATCGCATCCGGTGTTTATTCTAGTGTTTTGCTTCTTCGCGGATAAGGCCGTTGAGTTGATGTGAGCTTCGTCCCGATCTTCGGTTGAACCCTTCGACAATGTTTTCAGGCGAGCATCTCCCCCTTTCTACCTATCTTAATTTTATAGTCTTTATTCCCTCCTGTTGATCTATTGCTAACTGTGTTGCGATGCTCTAGTTTTCGTACCCTTTGATATCCCCTGCAGCCGTATATTGCCTTGGACACATCCTATTACCTGTTGTTTGGTAGCTAGTTGGTCTTGCGCGTCGCCGTCGCTTGCTATGTTGCTGTTGGGTGTCGTCGTATGCCACAGTTGCTGATGTTTTGCCGCATGTTGATGTTGGAGATGATTCTAGTTTTACTTATCGTCACTTTACTTTCTGTTTAACAACTAAAATTGAATAAGCAGAGGCATCGGTGGGTGATAGATAATATTTGGTTTCCGAACGCCCACTTGTGTCCCGTAAGACCCCGAGTACTTGATACATTCCTTGATTTTTGCGCTATCCACATCCGGAGGTATATGGGACCCCCGAGCGAGCTTGATTCCGTCTTATTTCTTGGGGCCACAACCTAGTTTGAGGTTTTATTTACGATCCTGTACTTATGCCATGCTTTCTTGCTTTATTTACGATTGTGCGAGGTCGCACCTTTGTCTTATTTAGGATCGGGACACGATTCGCGGTGTCGACAAGCCCGTTTGGGGTTCCCGATCGTTCACAGCCGTATTACCCGGACAGAGGCCGCCTCGAGCTTGCTTACTCCGTTCTGGATTCTACTTAAGGTGGCCTGAAATATTTCTGAATCCTGTGATTGTTCAGTCGTGAAAGCCTCGTTGGGTTTTGATTTGGTTTTTCCGAGGTTGATCGAGCGTGTGTTGCTATTGGTGCACCCCGGCCGGGTAAAAACTTTCTGAAAGCCGTGTCCGCGGATATGGACGACTTGGAGCACAGTATCTCGATCATAGACAAGCATAACTAAAGTTTACTGCTATAAATTTGACTTATAATGACTAGTAATCAGCTCCACTATAATGGAATGACTAAATAATACTGCCCACAATTGCTTGTTTTGTGTGTCGCTTGCGACCATTGTACCTGACTAGTAAGTATTGCAACTACAACACAATGGCTGAATAAAAGTACCAACAACTGCTGGGTTATGGGTTTATCTCATGCTATCTGAATCTGATTAGTAATTGTTGCAACTATCACGGAATGGTTAACTAAAAGTGCCCACTGTTTACTTTATCAGGACGATTATCTATACCTGACTAGTAACTGCTGCAACGATAACCGAATAAATAAAATTGCCAACTGTGTGAGTTCCTCGGTTGACTTCCTCGTTTGGTCTCGAGGGAAAACACCGAGATGGGTTTGTTTGGTAATAGCTTCGTTGGATCCGGTTAGGTCATTCTTACCCTCTCTGATAACCGCCTTGTTTGAGTCTCTATAGGTTGTTTAGCGCATCTTTGCCTTTGCCGCGATCCACCATACCTATGTGGCGAGGACCGCGAATTCTAACCTCGCCGTGTCTTGGCCTCGATCTTGGCCTTTCGTTCTTTGTTTTCTGCTTTGCCCTTTGTCGGCACCTTTTGTTAAGGTTTTGAGATCGGCCGTTAGCGAGGTTACCCTTCCGGCTTGGCCGGCAGGGTTATGGGCGCCATTGGTTATTCTTGAGCTCTCTTAGCCCCATTTGCATCTTGTCCGTAGCTGGGCGCTATATCGTTTTCGGTGATTTGGATCTTTGTATATTATATCTGTATTCTTGACTCACAGTCGTTATATATATACTACATGGGTCCCATCGAGGACTGTTGTGTAATGTTATTACCGTTTTCCACCCGCCGAAAGTGCTGGTGGGCACCTTTGAATCGTTTCTATGCGGGTTTGGTGAATTTTGCACGAACTTGCATAGGTCCGGTCTGAGGTGTTCTGATGGTATCGAGCTCGGCGGTTGCGATACCCACAAGTCCGACTGTAGGATAACCTAGCTAACGGCAGTAGAGTGTCAAAACTATTTTTGCAAAATCGGTTGGATAGTTACGGCTAGGTCTGATTTTACTCCTTACCCCTTTGTTCTTCTCTTACCTCGGCGTGTTTTGAATCTGCTCTCTTATCTTTCTTGAGTCCAGAATTCTCGGTTGGGTTTCATCGTACCTTTAGGTTTCGCTTCCTCCTTTGGTAGCGGTGTTCTACCATCCGGTGTTCAAGCTGCTGATGAATCCGTCACGGTGTTACCATTCTTTGTTCTTTGTTGTGTTTTCCGATGTTTTCCGGTACGACATCATCTCGCCGGATCCGATCTGATGCGCATCACTCCTTTGTTTCCGAACCTCGCTTGTCGAGATCTTCAGTCTGATTCCGAGAATGGATGCACGCTTTCTATTGATTGTGCAGGGTAATAGTTTGGGTGCGTGATGGATTGGCCCCCATGCCGACTACCCTTTCTATTCGCTTTTGTACATTGAAGTGGACGAGAATGCATCGGTTCCCCTCTTCCATCGGAGCTAGGGGTGGCTTTATTTGTTGATACCTCTACCTTCGACCTTTTGTTCCCGGAGTGCCCTCTCGACGATCACGGACAAACGACCCTTTGTTGGTGGTGTCGCCGATTCCCAGATGAAGAAGGAACCCTCGTTAGTGGTGTCGCGAGGATCTACACGAAGCGAGAAGGCGAATCGCCGACCTTCCTTCCGGTACCATGAGGCGGATCTCGAGGGCGAGATCCATTGTTAGTGGTGTCGAATTGTGGCATCCCGCAAAACCACTACTAGAAAATCGCGTTGAATTTGTGCATTGCATCGTCATCATCATGCATTGTTTGTAAAAAAAAACTATTGTCGCAAACCCCGTTTTATTTTCCAAACGCCTCATCTTTATTCAAACGCAAAAACCCGGGTCTCCGGATGTTAATTTGTTGTTGCTGTCGGGTTGCAAACGGCCCGATTAGAATAAATAAAAATTTAAATTGTTTTAATAGGGGCAGTCGAACGGGCCAATTGACCCGATCGACCACCCCAGGAAATAACATTCGGTCTACCTGCTCCTAATCCTAGTCTTTTCTTACCACCCTTTCTACCCTCTCTCACCCTCCACCTCACCCTACCCAATAATAGCGCGCCACCTCACCTCCCCCAACTCCCTCAACCAACCACACCCTGCCAAGTCACCTCACCCCTCACCCCTCCCTCTCTCTCTCTCCTTCCCTGCCCACCCGCCTAACACACAACGCACGCACTACACGCACTACCCGCGCGCCCACGCGTCCCCTTCCCTGGACCCCACCGGACCCGGCCCCACCTACCCGCGGGCCCCGCTTCCTCTCTCCTCTCCCCATCTTCTTCCCCAACCAGCGCCTCGCCTGCTTCCTCAGCCCCTCACTGAGCCGTCGCCCACGTGGCTGGCTGGCCATGTGAGCCCACCTCACCTTGCCGCCTCTCCTTCCGTGGCAGGCCGCCCATGGCGCCACTCAGCCCCTGGCCTCCGTCGCTCGACCCACTTGTTGCCTGCTGCTCCCAGCCTCACGCCTGCCCTCTCTCGCCCAGCCGTCCACGTGTGCCCTCCGTCAGCACCGCGTCCACCCTCTCCACCTCCCGACCCATGAGCCTCCACCACACTGGTGCGCGCGCTCCTCCATGCGCCGGCCTGCGCCACTGCCTCCGTCTCCGGCCGTCCCAGCGACCGCCTCTGGCGCCGCCACCTCACGTCGTCGCCGAGCCGCCTCGCTGAGCCCCTCACGAGCTCCGCCAGCCGAGCCGCCGCCGGCGACGCCTCGCCACGGCTGGTTCCCTCCGCCGCCTCGTCGCCCGCCGCCCTCGGGCCTCCCTTGCAGCGGCGCGCCGGCCGCCTCCCCCATCACGCACCTCCGCCGGCCCGAGCCGCCCTCACCTCGCTTGGCCCTGGCCCGCACCCGCCTCCGCCATCCGCGCCTGCCCATCGGCCCCTGCTGCTTGCCCTGCTGAGATGGCCTTGATGATGTCTTTGAGGCATCGGTTGGTTACCAGCGGGATCCACGCGTACTGGTGGAGCCCAACAAGCCCAACACGAGCGCCAAGACCTCGCGGGCGCCATGATCGTCGGCAAGGTTTCGACAAGGTCGTCTACCGGACGACATGGCCTTAAATCCACGGACCCCAAGACCCCGGCCCGATCCGAGGCGAGACCAGCGTCACTCCAAGATCCCCTCACGGGACGTTTCCGGACGGCGAGCGCCGGGATCGCCACGGTTCAACAAGTGCTCGCCCGGGCGCCAATCCTGCACCCTCGCCAAGATCTTCGCCGGGACCCGAATCAAGATCGCCTTCCGGCTGCAGTACACCAGCGTGAACCGGACACGAGTCGCCGAGAACCCGATCGACAAGTATCCGTCCGAGCCATGACCGACAACGTGCCCGAGAACCGGATCCGCCAAGACCCTACCCGATATCGAGCACGACCCGGGCCGAAACGATCCGTCGAACCCCAGATCCGAACCTCGCCGTCCGGACCGAGATCTCCCGTCGAACCCGGACCGGAACCCGAGTTAAATCGAACCCTAACAAGATCGTCGAGACCCTAATGTGTGAACCCTCTCCCGCAAACCCTATTTTATTGAGATACAACTTGTCGCATAATAATTGGTCATGCATGCATCTTATCATGTGGGTTGGGGGCCTTTTGCCGATTCACCTAATAATTAAATATGGGGCCCATATGCGGGCAAATCTAGTCTCATATCGGCCTCATTTAAACTTGTGTAGCGTTGCCATCTATTGTCTTGCTAAACAACATTTAAATTGCGGAGATCTAAATAACTTGAACCATATAATCAATTGTCGGGACCCGGTTCGCTTAATCTTGACCTAATTGCGCCGCTTCTTGCCATGCCATGCATCATACATGCATCATGCCGATCTTTTGCCTTAGTATTAAATATCGCATCCGGTGTTTATTCTAGTGTTTTGCTTCTTGGCGGATAAGGCCGTTGAGTTGATGTGAGCTTCGTCCGATCTTGGTTGAACCCTTCGACAATGTTTTCGATGAGCATCTCCCCTTTCTACCTATCTTAATTTTATAGTCTTTATTCCCTCCTGTTGATCTATTGCTAAGCGTGTTTGCGATGCTCTAGTTTTCGTGCCTTTGATATCCCCTGGCCGTATATTGCCTTGGACACATCCTATTACCTGTTGTTTGGTAGCTAGTTGGTCTTCTTGCGTCGCTTGCTATATTCTTTGTTGGGTGTAAATGCGTCGTGCCACGATTCTTGATGTTTTGCCGCATGTTGATGTTGGAGATGATTCTAGTTTTACTTATCGTCACTTTACTTTCATTTAACAACTAAAATTGAATAAGCGAGAGGCATCGGTGGGTGATAGATAATATTTGGTTTCGAGCCCACTTGTGTCCCGTAAGACCCCAGTACTTGATACTGTTCCTTGATTTTCGCGCTATCCACATCCGGAGGTATATGGGACCCCCGAGCGAGCTTGATTCCGTCTTATTTCTTGGGGCCACAACCTAGTTTGAGGTTTTATTTACGATCCTGCTTATGCCATGCTTTCTTGCTTTATTTACGATTGTGCGAGTCTGCACCTTTGTCTTGTTAGGATCGGGACACGATTCCATGATGTCGACAAGCCCGTTTGGGGTTCCCGATCGTTCACCGTATTACCCAGACCTTGAGGCCGCCTCGGAGCTTGCTTACTCGTTCGGATTCTACTTAAGGTGGCCCCTGAAATATTTCTGAATCCTGTGATTGTTCGATCGTGAAAGCCTCGTTGGGTTTTGATTTGGTTTTCGAGGTTGATCGGCGTGTGTTGCTAATGGTGCACCCGGGTAAAACTTTTCGAAAGCCGTGTCCGCGGATATGGGCGACTTGGAGCCGATGTCTCGATCATAGACAAGCATAACTAAAGTTTCTGCTATAAATTTGACTTATAATGACTAGTAATCAGCTCCACTATAATGGAATGACTAAATAATACTGCCCACAATTGCTTGTTTTGTGTGGCTTGCGACCATTGTACTGACTAGTAAGTATTGCAACTACAACACAATGGCTGAATAAAAGTACCAACAAGCTTTGGGTTATGGGTTTATCTCATGCTATTTGAATCTGATTAGTAATTGTTGCAACTATCACGGAATGGTTAACTAAAGTGCCACTTTACTTTATCGGGGCGATTATCTATACGACTAATGCTTCTTGCAGCGATAACGAATAAATAAAATTGCCAATGTGAGTTCCTCGGTTGACTTCCTCGTTTGGTCTCGAGAAACACCGGGATGGGTTTGTTTGGTAATAGCGAGTTGGATCCGGTTAGGTCATTCTTACCCCTCTCGATAACCGCCAGTTGTTTGAGTCTCTATAGGTTGTTTAGCGCATCTTTGCCGCTGCCGATCCACCATACCTATGTGGCGAGGACCGAATTCTAACCTCGCCGTGTCTTGGCCTCGATCTTGGCCTTTCGTTCTTTGTTTTCCTTTGCCCTTTGTCGGCACCCTTTGTTAAGCAGGTTTTGAGATCGGCCGTTAGCGGGTTACCCTTCCGGCTTGGCAGGCAGGGGTTATGGGCGCCATTGGTTATTCTTGAGGCTCTTAGCCCCATTTGCATCTTGTCCGTAATGGGCGCTATATCGTTTTCGGTGATTTGGATCTTTGTATATTATATCGTATTCTTGACTCACAGAGTCATTGTTATATATATCATTACATGGGTCCCATCGAGGACTGTTGTGTAATGTTATTACTTCGTTTTCCACCCATGCGAAGTGCACTGGTGAGCACCTTTGAATCGTTTCTATGCGGGTTTGGTGAATTTTGCACGAACTTGCATAGGTCCGATCTGGGTGTTACATACTTGATACTGTTCCTTGATTTATCGCGCTATCCACATCCGGAGGTATATGGGACCCCCCTGAGCCAGAGCTTGATTCAGTCTTATTTCTTGGGGCCACAAACTAGTTTGAGGTTTTATTTACTATCCTGTACTTATGCCATTCTACTACTGTATTTACAATTGTGCGACAGATAGCACCTGTACTTTTTAGGATCGGGACACGATTCGCGGTGTCGACAAGCCCAGTTTGAGTTCCGGTCATTCCACCCGTCTACCCAAACCTTGAGTCCGTCTGAGCTAGCTTACCGTTGCGGGTAAGACTCAAGGGTGGCCCCTAAATATTTCTGAATCCTGTGATTGCTTTGTTGTGAAAGCCTCGTTGGGTTTTGATTTGGTTTTTCCGAGGTTGATCGCGCGTGTGTTGCTATTGGTGCACCGGCGGGTAAAACTTTCGAAAGCGTGTCGCGGATATGGACGACTTGGAGCACAGTATCTCGACCATAGACAAGCATAACTAAAGTTTATTGCTATAAATTTGACTTTATAATGACTAGTAATCAGCTTCACTATAATGGAATGGCTAAATAAACCTGCCAACAATTGCTTGATTGAGTTGTCGCTTGCGACCATTGTACCTGACTAGTAAGTATTGCAACTACAACGGAATGGCTAAATCAAAGTACCAACAACTGCTGGGTTTTTGGGTCATCGCATGCTATTTGTCTGACTAGTAAGTGCCGTAACTATAACAGAATGGTTAACTAAAAGTGCCCACTGCTTAATTTATCAGGATGATTACCTATACCTGACTAGTAATTGCTGCAACGATAACCGAATAAGTAAAACTGCCAACCGTGTGAGTTCCTCGGTTGACTTCCTCGTTTGGTCTCGAGGGGGAAACGCCAGGTTGGGTTTTGTTTGATGGTAGGATCAGGTTGGTTTCGAATAGGTCTTTCTTTCCCCTCTCTGATTGCCGCCAGTTGTATCGAGTCTCTATAGGTTGTTTAGTGCATGCTGCCGCTTGATCCACCATACCTATGTGGCGAGGACAGCGAATTCTAGCCTTGCGTGTCTTGGCCTCGATCTTGGCGCTCCTCTTTTCCTTTGCCCTTTGTCGGCACCCTTTGTTTAAGCGGTGTTGAGATCGGCGTCGTTAGCGGTTACCCTTCCGGCTTTGGACAGGTTATGGGCCATTGGTTATTCTTGAGGCTCTTAGCCCCATTTGCATCTTGTCCGTAGCTGGGCCCTATCGTTTTCAAGGTGATTTGGATCTTTGTATATTATATACGTATTCTTGACTCATTGAGTCGCTGTTATATATATATATATATCTTACGTGGGTCCCATAGAGGACTGTTGTGTAATGTTATTACTTCGTTTTCCACCCGCACGCAAGTGCCTGGTGGGCACCTTTGAATCGTTTCTATGCGGGTTTGGCGGGTTTCGCTAAAACTTGCATAGGTCCGATTCTGAGGGTGTTACACTTCTAGAACATTCCCGATGAAAACACCGGAATCATTCCCGAACTCCGAAACGGGACTTTCCTTATATGAATCTTATTCTCCGGACCATTCCGGATCACCTCGTGATATCCCGGATCCCATCCGAGACTCCAAACAACATTCGGTCTCTTTCTCATAATACCATAACTACTCAAACAACGTCGAATCCTTAAGTGTGTCTCCCTACGGTTCGTGAATTATGCGGACATGATCGAGACACTTCTCCGAACAATAACCAATAGAGGAATCTGGAAATTCATATGGCTCCCACATATTTCTCCGATTACTTTGCGATCGAATGAACCACTTACATACGATACCAATTTTCCTTTGTCTCACGATAGTTTACTTATCCGAGGTTATGATTGTCGGTATCTCTGCATACCTAGTTCAACCTCGTTCGATATAAGTACTCTTTTCGTTCGTGATATGTGATCCCTTGTGAGCCGTCACATGCTTGCAAGCTAATTGGATGACATTCCACCGAGAGGGCCCAGAGTATATCTATCCGTCATATGGATGGACAAATCCCACTCTTGATCCATGTGTCTCAACCAATACTTTCCGAACACTCAATGCCACCTTTATAGCCACCCAGTTACGGTGTGGTGTTTGATGTCATCAAAGCATCCATCCGGTAAAGGTGATATGCATGATCTCATGGTCGAAGGAATTAGGTTACTATGTATCAGAAAGCATATAACAATTGAACTATTGAAATGACTTGATCTTTATGCTACGCTTATCTATAGGAGTATGTCCACCATATCATTCTCCTAACGATATGATCTTGTTGTTGATAACATCTCAATGTTCATGACAGGGAAACCACAATCATTTATCAACCAACAAGCTATTGATGTATAGAGGCTATACTAGGGACTTCAAATTAAGTTTACAAATCACACAAGTATCAATGTTTCCTTGTTAATACTATTATAGCATGAATGTAAACATTTATCATAAACACAAAGATATAATAATAACTATATTTATTATTGCCTCTAGGGCATATCTCCAACACTAAGCAAGTATCCAACACGATTGTTACAACAGGATGGAGTAATGATGATGGTGCTGGTGGAGATGATGGTGTGGATGATGATGATGATCCCGATGAAGTCTAGCTTGACAATGGTGTTGATGGTGACGATCTCCCCTCTCTGGGAAGGAATTTCCCTGGCAGAAATCTGTCTGCCGGAGAGATCTTTCTCTCTCGGTGTTTTCCGCCCCGTAGAGGCGGCGGAAATCTATCTGTTGTCGCTCCCCTGGTATTAGGGTTCCGTGATGAAGATATAGGTGAGAAGGCGTAGTCGGAGACCGGGCAGGTGGGCCACACCTGCCCTAGGCGCCGCCCAGGGGGGACCCGTGACTAGGGGGTGTGGGCCCCCTGTGTCCCTTCTACGTCTCCCCTTCTGGCTTCCTTCGTCTTTTGGGAAAATATAATTTTCCCATATTTTTCTGATCTTCGCGAAATTGCATCAAAACACCTCTTTTTCCATCAGAATCTAGACTCCGGCAGTTCATCCTCCAAGAATCATCCAACATGTATAAACAGATGAAAATAAATAAGTAATACCTCATAATAAGACATATATCAATAAATAGAGGAAAATTATGATATAAAATGGTGATGTAAATTGGACGTATTAGGATCCTTGTCGGAGGAGTTCAGGAAGGTAGGCACAGAGGCCTTGCCTTTTGGGTCTTCATCACAGCTCATGTTGGCGTAAAGTGTGTTGATGTAAGAACCGAGGAAGGCAGTTGAATGCCCAATAGTTTCCCTTACTGTTGGTATGCGGCATCGTTCCTCAAATGCCATGCTCTCCACAAGATCAGCAGGATCCGAGACCTGGACAAAGATCAACATTGTCCAAATCTTTCCCCGTGTACCTAAAAAGATGTTCCTGAGGCAGAGACCAGTTGCCACGCATAGCCTAGCAGAGGCTATCAGCCTTAGTGCACATGACAGTGGCATGATGCGCGTCCTCGACTCCATTTCCGCAGATGATGCAGCGGCTATCGGGCTCGAGATTTCTTTTTCACTTGTTGTTCCTTGTGGCCAGCGTGTCTGTGGCCACCCTCCATCCGAAAACGCAGACCTTCGGCGGGACGTTTGCCTTCCATATGAGACTCCAGATTGACCTTTCTCCATCAGGCTTGTTGTTGCAGCTTTGAGAGTCCCGGTTCAGGTGTTTCAGACTCAGACCAAGCCGATATGCTCTCTTCACAATAAAAAACCCATTTCTCTCATAGTGCCAGGCCACCCGGTCAGGTCGATTATCCCCCGCCTATATAGAATTTATTTATATTCTAACAATATTTCACAACTAGCTTCATGACAACAGCCAACAATGGATTGGGGACGTCTCCAAGTCCCAATATAGAAGGGAGAAGTCGTTGGGCTGGGGACGCCAATAACAGGCCCCTATCTTTCATGTGGGGGATGATATAGAGCTACTACTATAAGGATTACTAGATGAGGAAAGCCACCTACGACCATCGGGTGGTACCGACCAAGCTAGCCGACTAGGGCCCACATGCCTCCATCACATCACCCGGGACACTAATTTCATTATGATGAATCATGGCATGACTCAAGATCACTCATGGCTAATGGAATCATATAAATTGATATCCTAGTAATGCCATGTATGATGATTGGTGATTTAGAAACGAAAGAAATAAAGTCATTCCTCTTATTTTAGCTAAGAGGGCGATCTCTTATTGAGAAAGATATGATATTTTTTCCATTATACAAGATATCTTCTCTTAATCAAAAGTTCTCTAATTCAAATTTAACGAACATATAAACTTTATAAACCATGTGCATTAATCGAAAAATATAACATCAATAGACCATATAAGTTTTTCGGGAGAAAGGATTTGCGGCACCCAAGCTCGAGTGCTCCTTATATTTGTTTTTTTTCGAATTTATACATTTGAGTTTCAAAAAATCACAAAATTTATATTGCATGAACACGTGCACATGCCATATTGTGAAATTTTGGTAGAAATTGAGTTGTATTTTGAGCTATAGAAACAAATGGCTGTATATAGGACTATAAAACTCAATTTTCTTTGAAAATTTATCCTTTTTTGTATCCCAAAATACAATGTACACGATTTTTCTACCGTGCCTTCAAAATATTTATTTATACGTGATATTTGTTTTCAGATTTTCTGGAGTCCTAGAAATGTGTTTTCAAAATTTTCAAATATCAGGAGCCATGGAGCTCGGTGCTCCTGCTTCAGTCCTTTTCTCTTTATTTTAGGTTATCTAGAAAACATAGAAAAACTGATAAACCTGGAATTAACAAGACAACATCAGCTTATAAGATTGTTGTACATACCCTTAGTGAAATAACGGGAGTAAGATATTAAGTTTAAAAGCAGCTAACAATAGTATTATTGGGTTGGGTTAAACTAAAAATATATCAACTAGGTGGACTGGCACTGGCCTTAGTGGAGTGCAGAGCAGAAACTAAAAAAAGAGGGGTAGGGTATATAACAGAGCAGAAACAATGGGAAGTGCTTAGACGACGGTTTGATTGGCAGAGTGATTTACTGCTACAAAACGCAAATTGCGAAAGGAAAATGATACCGTACCCCCGGGGGATAATAGGAATCGATCCCCCGGGTCGTCGCTGCTAGCACGTACCTCCGGACGCACGACGCCCGCTGAAATAACCACCTTATCTTCTAACTGCAGATCACGTCGCGCGCTGCCGTGCGCCCGTGCCCAGGATCCCTGCCGCTCGTGCGTTGTCCGCCCCGCAGCTCGCACCGCCACGCTCTCTCACCGGCGGTTGGCCATTGATGACAACGACTATCTTTCCATGGAAGCCTCCTGCTCCACTGTCTCCTATGGCACAAGCCCCTCTCTGCTTCTTCTCATGGTGTCCGCCCCCAATTCCTCTGGGACAAGAGCCCCAAGCCCCTCTACACGTGCTCCGGCGCTAAAACTCCTCCGCCACGGTCGACGGCGACGACCATCACCTCATAGCATCTGCCTGCTCCGCGGCCAAGTTCACCGGTCTTGGACCACGGCGTCTTTGCTACCTGTGACGAGTGTCATTGCTACTTGCGGCGAGCAACCTTGCTACCTACGGCGAGTGACGTTGCTAGTTGCGGCCAAGGCCTCCGGCAAAATTATATTTGTTATATTAGCAGATATTTTTTGCTACAACTTTTTTTTGTTTTTGCTACAATAGCATATAGCTTTTGCTACATGATTTTTTGGGTCCCGGTGAGAGTCTCCGGCGATGTCTCTAATGAAGTCTCTTTTTTGCTACATGTGCTAATTTCTTTTGCTAAATCTGTTTAATGGTTTTGCTACAATATAGTAAATTTTTTGCTACAAGTTCTCCGGCGAGATATTCCGGCGAAAGTCTCCGGCGAGTCTCCGGCAACATCGGTTTTGCTACATTAGAACGAAACTTCTGCTACAAAATCCCCGGCGAGGTCTCCGGCGAGTTCTCCGGCGAGAACGGTCTTTTTTGTTCTATTTTCTAGGCGAACCCTTTTTTGCTACAACGAAGCAAAAGCAGGACCAATGTAGCAAAAGCGAGACAAATGTAGCAAAAACCGAGTAAAGGACGGAACGTGAAGATCTGGACCATCGACCTGCACTGATCTAACGGCTGGGGACCCGGGGGATGGAAAGTTTCCATCCCCCGGGGGACGCCTAGCATTGCCCATTGCGAAATGGAAAACATTAAAAATTGGTTAGGACTTTCCAAAACAGCTAACAATCAGAGGATTCTTGGGAAAAAAAAAACAGGTCCTATTAAATCAGTGGATTCTTTCATTTATTCTTGGTTGGTTTAGTGCCGTTCTCGCCTCTATCCTATCAGACTCACTCGGCGTGATGCGTGCGTGCGTGCGTGGGTGGGCGTGTGTTCTGCGGAGAATTCACTGGAAGTGGCGTTGAGAATTGATAGATTAGCATGTGGGCATCACACATCAGCAGGGGAACAGAACCATTCAGTATTCTAGTAGTAACTCAACTCTGCAACGCCAGCACGTTCCAACCAATATTCATAAACGTGGGTAGTAGTTCAAACCATTAAATATTTGTTTTGTGTTTGATGTGACTAGTAAATCTTCTAGCCAATATTTTGATATAAAGCTTTCTTTGGGATATTTTGATATCAAGCTGCCAAAGCCCCAAGCTCAAGAAAATATAGAATCTTCATGCGAGACTTTCATCTTGATTTTCAGACAATCTTTTTTTATATTTTCAGACAATCTACATCAAATAAATGAATGGTTGGAAGTATTATGAATTTTCTTGGATTAACTTCACATGAAGTTTTTCTAGGGATTCATGTCCGTTGTACTTTTAAGAGGACGTATTTATCAGCTGCTTCTTGAAGGCATTTCTTTGACGGATCATTCACATATCTTGTTCCCATGACGATTTTTTACTATGCCATGACGCGTATCATGGTGCAATATGCGTTATTCTTAATTTTACTGATTTATTCAAATATGTATTATTTCAGTATTCTAATATCAAACATTTGGTATGTCATTTGCATACAATACTGGGTCATGTTTGGTATGTTTCATGGGGAGAAAACATTGGGGTTTTACCTTCCATTCTGTTTCAAATTTATTTTGAGTGTTTTTGGCATCGGATCAAACACCTCATTTGTCCTTTCTACCGTTGTTTGATCAGTACGCGGAACTACCGGGTATATCATAAGTTTCAAATGTGTATGTTTGTTTGAAGTATAACGATAACAATGTCTTTTTCTATACTAGATTACCTTTCTAAGCCAAATTTACTTGTCAAAATACAACAATTTCTTTTTTATTCCACCGTATAATGAATTTTGGGAAAATTGAAAATAATACATGGAGGAAACTTTGCGGGCATAAGATCAACTCCAGCAGTTCTCCTATTTCTCCCCTATGCCTTCATGTAGGGGACTGCCCAATAAGATTCCTCCTCTATTTATTTTTTCCCTCTCTAGCAGGTCCTCTATATCCTCCGCCTATATAGAATTCATTTATATCCTAACAATATTTCACAACTAGCTTCATAGCATTGGGCTAGGGACGCCAATAATATGGGGGAGGGGGGCTATCGGAGACCTTGTTTTCCCTTCTCTCTCCCTATCTTTCGTGTCAGGGACGATATAGAGCTACTACTAGACTTGTATAAGGATTACTAGAGGAGGGAATCCACCTATGACAATCGGGTGTTAACGACCAAGCTAGCCGACTAGGGCTCACATGCTTCCATCACATCACCTACGACACTAATTTCATTATGATGAATCATGGCATGACTCAAGATCACTCATGGCTAATGGAATGATATAAATTGATATCCTAGTAATGCCATGTATGATGATTGGTGATTTAGAAACGAAATAAATGAAGTCATTCCTCTTATTTTGGCTAAGAGGACGATCTCTTATTGTGAAAGATATGATATTTTGTACATCCATTATAAGGGATATCTTCTCTTAATCAAAAGTTCTCTAATTCAAATTTAATGACCATACAAACTTTAGAAACCATGTGCATTAACCAAAAATATAACATTAATAAACAATCCTTTGTAATATAACAAGTTTTTTAGGAGAAGGATTTGTGGCACCCAAGCTCCAGTGCTCCCTATATTTGATTTTTTTTTGGAATTTATACATTTGAGTTTCAAAAAATCACAAAAATTATTGCATGAATACGTGCACATGCCATGGATATTATTGTGAATTTTTGGTAGAAATTGAGTTGTATTTTGAGCTATAGAAATAAAAATGGCCGTATATAGGACTATAAAACTCATTTTTTGGAAATTTATCTTTTTTGTGTATCCCAAAGTACGATGTACACGATTTTTTCTACCATGCCTCAAAATATTTATTTATATGTGATATTTGTTTTCAGAGTTTTAGTCCTAGAAATGTGTCTTTGAATTTTTCAAATATCAGGAGCAATGGAGCTCCGGTGCTCCCGCCACTTCCCGTTTTTTCAGTCCTTTTCTCTTTATTTTAGGTTATCTAGAAAACATAGAAAAACTGATAAACCTGGAATAAATAAGACAATATCAGCTTATAAGAATGTTGTACACACCCTTAGCGAAATAACGGGAGTAAGTTATTAAGTTTTAAAGCAGCTAACAATATTATTATTGGAGTGGATAAAACTAAAAAATATCAACTAGGTGGGCTGGCCTTAGTGGAGTGCAGACATATGGTTCCCAAGCTACATGTAGCTCTTTATTCTTTTTAAATCAGAAACCATATGAACGTGCAAAATCTTGTTGAAATAAAATGTTATACAGTATTTAAGCTACATTGTAAATATTACAAAATTGTAGCTCTAGTAAGCTTAAAAAAAATCATTTTGTGGTCTTCATATTTGTCTTTTTTATAGGTCCCAAATGGAAACATAATTCTAGTAGATACCATATGGACATGCATGGTTATTTTTTTTTCAGAATTCTGTCGAAGAGAACAAAAGATAAAGTAAGTTTTATAAATTTTCAACAAAAAAAAAATGCTACATGAAGCTCGCGACCCATTCAAAGTTTTCAGCCTTAGTGTTTCTCCCGAAAATCAGAGACCACTTCACTCATTTAGTACTCTATATGTTTTGAATTAATTCAAATTTGAGTTCGATATTTGTACTCTAGCCTTTACTTTGGTAGCAGCCGTCAGGTTCCACTTTGAGAAGGAGCAGAAACATTCTTCAGTTCGCGGTACAACAACAGCGGACTGCAGAGCTCGGTCAGGTTCCACATTCGCTGTTCTTGCCAGCTTCTCGGCCATGGCAGTGGCCGCCTCACCATCTCTCAGCCTCCCCCACCTGCGCGGCGCACTGCCCAAGCCGAGCCGCCGGACGCAGCCGCGAGACGTGGTCTCGTGGACGTCCGCCATCGCGCGCCCGGCGCGGGAGGGCGACCTGCCGGCGACGGCCGCGGCGCTCTCCGCCATGCTCTCCTCCCCCGCCGCGCCTGCGCCCAACGACGTCACGCTCCTCACCGTCCTCTCCGCCTGTGCCGGCGCCCCCTCCTCCCCGCTCGCCCGGCCCCTCGCGCTCTCGCTCCACGCCCTCGCCATCAAGCTATTCCCCAGCCACCTCCTCCTCTGCACCTGCCTGGCACGCTTCTACCTCGCGTCCCGCCTCCCCCAACTCGCCCTCCAGCTGTTCGGCTCCATGCCTGAAAGATCCGTCGTCACCTACAACACCATGGTCACCGGCCTGATGCGCAACGGCCTTGTCGCTGCCGCGCGCGAGGTGTTCGACGGAATGCCGGCACCGGACAAGGTCTCCTGGACAGCGCTGATCGACGGGTGCGTCAAGAACGGGCACCACGAAGAGGCGATCGACTGCTTCCATGCCATGCTGCTGAACGGTGTCGAGCCAGACTACGTCACATTGATAGCAGTCATCTCTGCTTGCGCTGAGGTCGGTGCTCTCGGGCTTGGGATGTGGGTTCATCTGTTCGTCATCAAGGAGAGGCTGGAGCAGAATGTCCGGGTCGCCAACTCGCTGATCGGCATGTATGCGCAGTGCGGTCAGGTGGAGTTCGCGCGACAGGTGTTTGGGAAGATGAGAAGCGGACGGTGGTCTCTTGGAACTCGATGATCGTCGGGTTCGCTGCCAATGGGACGGTGCACTGGCGCTCGAGCATTTCGAGGCAATGTGGCGGGCAGGGTTCAAGCGGACGGTGACATTCACGTGCTCACGGCATGCAGCCATGTCGGGCTTACTGACCACGGGCTTAGGTACTATGACGCCATGAAGGCAGAGTACAACATCGCGCCGAGGATGGAGCACTATGGATGCGTGGTGGACTTGCTCGGTCGGGCTGGGCGCCTGGATGAAGCGATGCAGGTGGTGACGACCATGCCGATGCGGCCAAACGAGGTGGTGCTCGGAGCTCTGCTCGCGGGGTGCCGGATGCACGGGGACGTGGACATGGCCGAGCAGCTGATGCAGTACCTACTCGAGCAGGACCCTGGTGGCGACTCCAACTATGTGCTGCTGTCGAACATCTATGCTGCCGACGGGAAATGGGGCGGCGCGGGCAAGGTCAGGAGCCTGATGAAAGCCCGGGGAGTGAAGAAGACGCCAGGATACAGTGCCGTGGAGATCGCCGGCGACGTGCATGAGTTTGTCTGCGGAGATCGGTCGCATCCTCAGGCTGGGGAGGTGTTTGAGATGCTTGGCCTGCTCGGTCATGAGATGGCAGGGTGTGGAGCTGTGAATGAGCATCGAAGCGGCTGACTGGATGAACGAAACTCAGAGCTACAAGAATGCTGTAGGCTGGAGACCTCGAGCATTTGGAAAGGCTAATGTCGATAAGATGAAAAGTACCCACTTTTGGTCAGAAATTTTGTGTGTTGATATGTTATTTTAGGAACAGTGACTCCCTGTAGTGCCCCGATGATTTGGGCTGGATAGTTTTGGGGATTTTGGGTTGAACTCAGGGATAGTTGGTCGGGATCTGACAATAGCCGGCGAGGTGGTTGACGAGAACAGAGCTACAGCTAAGGAAACTAAGTATATGGTAGTTACTTTCTTACTTCTCATTCAAGCCAGAGTCGGCTATAAGACGTGTTCTGTTACATGTTGTAATACAACTGTTTTAATAAAAATAATAAATGCATCCAGAAACTATGACAGCCGTAGATGAAGTTCTCCTCGTCCGCTTCACTCTGAACCGTTGGATAACTGAAGATGTGTCATGGGTTGTCTTCAGGTACTGACAATGCCGCCTCCTGGAGACAGACCTTGTCCTCAAGGCTGAAAGGACGGAAACTGAGTCTGAATGAAGCGAAGATCGTCCCAGGTGGCGTCTTCTGGACCCAGGTTCTCCCAATGGATGAGCAATTGCTTGAGAGGCGTCTTCTGGCGTTGTATAATGCGCTCGTCTAGAATTGCCAGTGGTGCTGTCTTGATCTTGCCTTCTGCTGTTACGAAGGGTACATTGGGTAGTGGTATTGCGTTTGGGCCGACATGTTTTTTGAGTTGACTGATGTGGAACACTGGATGAATGGTTGTTGAGTCAGGCAGGTGCAGACGGTACGAGACCTCCCCAACTCGCTCTGTAATCTTGAATGGCCCATAGTACTTGGAGCAGACTTGAGGGAACGCGAATGCGAAGCGTTACGTCGGTATGGTTGGATCCTGATGTATACCATATCGCTCACATTGTATTGCTTATCAGTGCGATGTTGATCAGCATAAACCTTCATTCTATTTTGAGCTGCCAAAAGATTTTCCTTCAGTTTCTGAATCATATGCTCCCTGGCTGTAATTGTCAAGGTAGCTGCAGGGCATGTTTCGTTGGTTAAGTCAAATTCACCCACTGTTGGAGGAGGGTAATGGTATAATGCCTCAAATGGGGTCATTTTCAGAGAGGAGTGGTATGAAGTGTTGTACCACCATTCTGCTGTGGGTAGCCATTTAGTCCACTGTTTGGGCTCCTGGAACACCATGCTGTGTAGGTAAGCTTCCAAGCATTGGTTTACTCGTTTAGTCTGGCCATCAGTTTGGGGATGGTAAGCTGTACTGAACTTAAGAGCAACACGAAGAGCTCGGAAGATATGCTGGTATAGTGTGCTGGTGAAGATCCTGTCACGATCAGAGACAATCTCCAGAGGAACTCCATGCAGTCTCACAATATTGTCCATAAATATGTCCACTATTTGTTCCACAGAATAAGGGTGAGATATTGCAATGAAGTGTGCATACTTTGTCAGTCTGTCCACTACCACAAGAATGACTTCTTTCCCATTGGATTTGGGTAAAGCTTCAATGAAATCCATACTGAGACAGACCGGGAGTACGGAATTGGAAGTGGTCGTAAGAGACCAATGGGTATGAGGAACTTTAACCAGTTGGCGAGTTGGGCATTCAGACACAAACTTTTCCACCATTTGTTTCAAATGTGGCCAACAGAAAATCTTCTTGATTCTTTGATATGTAGCTTTTGCTCCTGAGTGACCACCTATAGCAGAGCTGTGAAAAGTATCCAGCGGTGTAAGTCTCAGATTTGTAGCTGCTCCTACATAAATTTTGGAACCATGTTTGATGATGCCATCTTTAATACTGTATTGTGGTGGATCTGTCACATCTTTAGCCATTTTCTGGAGAAGTTTACCACTATCAGCATCTTGTACATAGCTCAGTTTCACATCTTCCATCCACTCAGGGACACAAACAGTAATGGCATGACAGTGGGAATCTCTTCTAGATAAGGCATCAGCTGCAATGTTTTCCTTGCCTTTTTTGTATTCAATAGTATAATCAAATTCTAGCAGTTTAAGGAGAAGTTTGTGCTGTATACCATCAGTGAGTTTTTGTGTGGTCATGAATCTGAGGCTCTGCTGATCAGTTTTAATAATGAGTGGGTTACCCAGAAGGTAGTGCCTCCATTTCTTGAGTGCCTTTAGAATGGCCAAGGCTTCTTTCTCATAGACAGATTGTGCTGCAGCTTTCACCCCCAGGCATTTGCTGAAATATGCTAGTGGTCTACCAGCCTGCATCAGCACAGCTCCAATACCTATCCCACAAGCATCTGTCTCTAAGATGAATGGTTTAGAAAAATCAGGGAGAGCCAGTACAGGACAAGTAGTCATAGTGGTCTTTAATTTTTTAAATGCATTTGTATGTTCCTGTGTCCAGACAAAAGCATTCTTTTTAAGAAGATCATGAAGAGGTCTGCAGATTTGGCCATATTGCTTGACAAATCTTCTATAATAACCAGTGAGACCAAGGAATCCTCTGAGTTTGCTGACAGATTTTGGAGTCGGCCAGTTGGTAATCGCTTCAATATTCTGTGGTTTGGTAGCAACTCCTTGGGCGAGATGACATGACCCAAATATTCTACAGGTAGTGGCAAAAGAACACTTGGACAGCTTGACAAAGAGTGTATGTTGGTGAAGGATCTGCAGAGTAATTCTCAGGTGATTCAGATGTTCAGGCATGTTCTTGCTGTAAATGAGAATGTCATCAAAGAATATTAAGATAAACTTTCTCAAATGTTCTTTGAATATATTGTTCATCAGATTCTGGAATGTAGCTGGTGCATTGGTGAGCCCAAAAGGCATAACTGTGTACTCATAATGGCCCATGTGTGTCTTGAATGCTGTTTTGGGAATATCAGCAGTGTTCATGCGTATCTGATGATAACCAGATCAAAGGTCAAGTTTGCTGAAAATGGTGGCTCCTTGTAATTCATCCAGAAGATCCTCTGTAACAGGCATAGGGAATTTGTTTTTGATAGTGATGGAGTTAAGTAGTCTGTAATCCACACACAATCTCCAGCTGCCATCTCTTTTTCTGACCATCACAGCTGGTGAGGAATAAGGACTGAGGCTAGCTCTAATTTCTGCATTTTTGAGCATCTTGAGAATAATCTCCTCCATTGCATCTTTTTGCATATGTGGTACTCTATAAGGTCTGAGATTTGGAGGTTGTGCCCCATCCACTAAAGGAATACTATGGTCACAATCTCTAGCTGGAGGAAGGCCAGTAGGTTCAGCAAGCACTGGTTGAAATTCTTGTAGCAGTTTCTCAATTTCAGTTGGCATAGGAGGTGTTCCTGACTTATTTTCAGACTCCAGATTGTGAATTTGGATGACATAACCCAAGACCGATTTGGAAAGAAGCTTTTCATGACGGTGGCTCCGGTATACCTTTCGGGAGGAATAGTGTGGTCTGTCAACTGAATCTCCTTGCCTTTGTTATAGACTGTGAGTAGCCTCAGGCGTAAATCCAGTGTCACAGGACTGAAACTATACATCCAGTCAATACCCAAAATAATATCATATGTGTGTAAGGGCAAGACATGAAAAGCAGATTCAAAGTGGTACCCCTGAATAGTGTATGGACTTTGTGGAACCATATGGTCAGAGATCAAATGACCACCACCAGCCACTGCTATTTTCTTGGCCAGTATTGGTTGCATAACACAATTACTCTTGATTGCAAAATTATAATTCATAAAAGTATTGGAGCTTCCACTGTCTACTAGTGCTACAGCTTGATGTCCCCCAATTGTAATCAGCAGGGAGAAGGTTGCCACACTGGATGTGCCTGCTGTAGCATGAGCTGAAAGATGCATGAATTCTGCTTTTACAGGGGTGCTGTCAGGAGTGTTTGGTGCTGTATGAAATGCTGATTCAGAGGTAGGAGAATGATATGATTCAGGATCCTCCTGTTCATCCTCTATTTCCTGCATGATGTGAAAAGTTCTTCCCTGTCTGCATCTATGCTCTCTATTCCAAGGTTCTTTGCAGTACCAGCATTGTCTAGCAGTGCATCACGATGAACGAGCACAGTGGTTTTTCACTTGAATTCGGTGCTTGTTTGGTGTGAACCTTGAAGTTGTTACTCTGATAGTGTACCCTGTTTCTAGGGAGAGAGTTCTGATAATAAGCTTTTCTAGCTGTGGCTGCATTTTCATAAACCTTGGCATACCAATAAGCTTCTAGAATTCCACTAGGTCTCTGCCCACTTACATCATGTTTAATGTCTGCCCTGAGACCTCCAATAAAACAACTCATAATAAAAGCTTCTTGCAGATATGGGTGATCTCTTCTGACCAATTGCACACATTCCTCAAAGTTATCTATGTATGCTTGGACAGTTGTAGTTTGCTGAATGTTTTTGAGCTTTTCCACTGCCTCATGTGCATTAGCCTGAGTAAATCTATCTGCAATCATCTGACAGAATTGTTGCCAATTCACCATCTGCCAGGGAATACAAATGTTTTTGAGCCACACATTAGCTCTGCCATAGAAGTGTCCAGAAGCAATATTGACCCACTGCTCATATGGTGTCCCAGACATGTCAAAGAATTTTTCACATTGCTGTAACCAGCCAATTGGATCTTCCCCAGCAAACAGAGGAATCTCCAGACGAGGACCTTTGAGCACAGCATCAGCATAATAAGAAACATCTCCTACTTGTTGCATTTTATCATTCCTGTCTCCTTCAGGTTGTGTCAGTCTCACTCCTGAAGTGCCCTGCATGTCAGGTGGCTGGGTAGGGAGAAATTGGCCAGTAACTGGGTTAAAATTAGGTGGAATCGACACCTGATATGGGTTGGTAGTGGTGTCAGACCATATGCCTGATAGCAGGGTTGGGTGGTATGGTGGTTTGAAATGTTGGCCTAGGTGGGATATGGAGGGATCTGGAAGTGTTGTGGAACATTCAGTCCGTTTGGTTGACTGAAAGTGGGAATGGAGGTTTGAGTTGGCTGCAATGTAGTTGCACAAATAACACTATCAGTGGTTATCATTCTATTGCCCATAGCAACAGGACCTGTCTGCTGGATTCCTCCTACTGAACCCACCATTTGTGCTACTACTGAATGAGCCGATGGAATGTAGGCAGCCTGAGTTGATGACTGACCAATTGGTGGCTGTCGAGGGGGAGTATGGGCGTGAGGTATACCTGACGAATCATGATGCTCGGTAATTGTTGAAGCAGCTGGGGTTGACAGATATTTCTGCATCAGCTTGTCCAAATCGCTCGCAGTCACCATGTTGGCTTAATGTCCGCAATTCCAGAGGAAGCCAGCTTCAAATCGGCTAGTTCACCACGAATCTCCATCATCTCTGCTTCCAAACGCTCAACCGCAACCTGAGCGTCGAAAACTCCTGCCGCCGCCGCGTGAGCCCTGGTGTTTGCCGATGGCCCCATCAGTTGTCGTTGTCTACCGCCGCCGCGCGATCCCGCCTCCGAATGGCACACGAATCAAGGTTGTTACCGGAATTTTACCACTGGAGGAGATGTTCCCCAGCAACCGTAACAAGCCCCTCGATTTGCGCCCGAGCAGTGCCGCCGGCGCCAAGCCGCCACCGTCGACCCGTCACATTGGACGTCGCAGCCGCCTACGCCACCGTCGACTATCGCCCCGCCGCCGCGAATAGGGTGAGGAGGGTGGGATTTTACGAGAGAACCCAACCACCCGCTCTACCCGATTCAAATCACCTCCGCAGATCCAGGAACGAGTTCGTCCTGATTCGCCTTGCGCTGGAAAATCTTATCAGCCGAGAATCGTAGTGCTCTGATACCACTGTAGTGCCCCGATGATTTGGGCTGGATAGTTTTGGGGATTTTGGGTTGAACTCAGGGATAGTTGGTCGGGATCTGACGATCGCCGGCGAGGTGGTTGACGAGAACAGAGCTACAGCTAAGGAAACTAAGTATATGGTAGTTACTTTCTTACTTCGCATTTAAGCCAGAGTCGGCTATAAGACGTGTTCTGTTACAGGTTGTAATACAACTGTTTTAATAAAAATAATAAATGCATCCAGAAACTATGACAGCCGTAGATGAAGTTCTCCTCGTCCGGATGTGTCATGGGTTGTCTTCAGGTACTGACACTTCCATTGTAAAATGTATCCAACATGTACAGTGATACAGTATAGATGATGAGATGAATCTTTTCATTTTGACATCTTTCATCTCACCATGTACGCCTTGTCTCATTGCAAATCTTGAAGAAAATCCACATGCACCGAATTTTTAGAGACCCTATAGTTTCAACGTACATCAAACAACTGACAACATGGGAAATACAGCCAGTTTGCACCGGGAACAGAAATTGAATTGCACAGGTATGACCCTGAGCTCTAGAACCACTTCACAGTCCACACATTAATACTTCCACTATCCATCTTTGAATTCTCAATTTGACACAGAACTGCTATTCCCAGTATGGTCACTATGTCAAATAACGAACAGAAACACTTGTGGCAGGTACTTGGACATAAGAAGAAAACGATAGACCAAGAGAAATGGGGCAAGTACAACATTCTGGCAAAATGCCATTCATTGTCCATTTAAACGATTTCCCTTGTTTTCCTTCAAGCACATTACTCACAATGATGGATCACACTGGAACTCGTAATTATGCCCAAATAGCATTCATAATGTTAGCCAATTCATGGTATGTACATAGTGCCACAGGTTTCCACCCACACAATCATATGGGCATGGAGACAACACGCGCCAAACGAGCCCCAAAACAATCAGATCCTACAAGCCAACAAGGTATCTCTTTGTAAGGTATGTCTCAGTGGACATATCTTATCCGTACTGCAAAGTTACCTTTTAACTGAACGTCTCTATATGTTCCCCAGGTTGGAAGGATTCCAGTGTTCAGACCGCTGGCCAACGGTGAACATGGGACTGTGAGCAAGGAACACTTTCAGGATGCGGGATCATCCTCATTCTTCAGCATCACCCACAGCTTTCCACAGGTAAAATTAGAATCTACAACATGCAATGAATGACAACTCATTATGTTTGCAAATACAGTCAACTCAATCGTTGAGTTAGAGGAGATAGAACCACCACTATTTCTTATCTTGAAAAGAAAACGTGGAAGACTTACCAGCTTATGTACAAGCAAATTTGTTAGCAACACAACCAGACGCCTTAATGTTGCAATGGTCTCTTTACAAAAGGGTGCTCCAACAGCTCAGCAGCAGATGGCCGGTCCTTTGGATTTGCTTGGACACATCTCGTGATGAAATCCCGTGCATCCTCTGATAACGTATCGGGGATTTTTGGTGGTATTCCTCTACCAATTTTGAGCAAAGCATGTGTCTACACAGTAGAAGATTGTATCACAGACAGTAATAATACACACCTCCAGTTCGAGAAAATCACAAGAGGCGAATACAGGGAATCGGTGTGGTGTATCATCAAAATAGACATGAACAATATTACACAGATTTCGTGGGGGCATGGTATGCACTATGCTTTATGATACTTGCAGATACAGATGCCATGTAGTTTGTAGTGTAGATTTTAGAAAATATTACCCTGGGGAAATAGCCATCAATCTTTCCATTTTTAGTTTAATGTAGTATGCAGTCCCTGATGTCAGCACATTTAAATTTCATTTCTTGTAGTATTTATTATTTAATGTTTACATGATGTTCAAGAAAACAAAGTTGACAGAGCCACGCACCCATTCCATGTCTGGATACGGTACTTTGCCAGTCAGCATCTCCAAAACCGTGCAACCAAGACTCCATATATCTGCTGGAGGCCCATGAGGCTTAGCCTTAGCAACCTGAATGAGAACAGACCATTACAAAACATACATATTTGGTACAGAAAAAAAGATAAGTATTGTGTGAAACGCAAATCATCGTTTTTTATTGATGTTCCAAATGTAACAGTACAAAGTCTTGCCATACTTAATCTGACAGTAGTTAATGTTCAAACCATTTGCACTCTTAGGATGTTTGAACTCCCCATCAAGTACGGTTCATGCAAAATTCAAGTAACCAGGCAACCTACACAGCTATCAGTTAAGGTCGCACTTCCAAGATATTTGTAACTGGTTCACTACTTGGACCATAGACTTATATTCTGGATCGTTTAGGTCATAAAGATATACATTTCAACTGTAATGATACAAAAAGTCAAAATTTGAATATAGTAGACTAAACACACAGATATGTTAAAAACTTGTGAAACGAACAAGTGAAATTGTAAGCACACTCTGGATATGAGTATCAACAAGATGCCTTTGTTTCAAAAACAAAGTAAGAACAAGATGTTGTAGAAAAGGCACAATAGCACAAGTGCATAAACTAACCTCAGGGGCCATCCAGTAAACAGTTCCTTGCTAGATCTTGCCTGGCTCAGAATTGACATCTGCAATGTGGCAGAGTTAGTACAACATGGAGGACAGCGGTAATACAAAGGATGTTTGGTAAAGCAAGTACCTCCTTCGAAGCCCAAAATCTGCCAATTTAACCAATCCATTTGAGTCAACTAGGAGATTTGCACATTTGATGTCTCTGGTTATATGAATGAACATCAATAGCCAGCAGAAACATAATACAGATAAGTAAATACCCAACAACTGAAGAAGTCTAATGTAGAGTTCTGTGGTGACTAACCTGTGCAGCACATTTCGCTGATGTAAATAGTTCAAACCATGCAAAATCTGCCTTGTGTATGCTGAGACCTGTGAATCTTGTAAACAATATTTTTGATATAAAGCTGCCAAAGAGCCTTGAGTCACAAGTTCAAGAAAAATATAGAATTTTCCATCTTCCTCTGAGCCCACCAGAAAGTAAATATGTAGAATCAGCACTTCATGTCAGACAAGTATTGTTTACTCAGAGAAATCATGCATAGGAAATACAGCATAAAATCCAGCCAAGAAATCACTACCTTGGTCAAATCACAAATTGTGCAATTCCCAGAAGGATAACATCAATAATTAATTAAAAGTGAATAGTAGATACATCCAAATCTAGAAAAATCCAAGTCAACTAATATGGGTCGGAGGGAGTACTAATTACTCCCCCATTTCTAAATGTAAGGCGTATTTTGACTGTCCAAGTACAAGCATTGACTGCAAAGTATTATGTTAGTGGTTACAAAACCACAATCATAAGAAAGTGTTTTTAAGAAAAAACCAACATCAATTTTGTGTAACATAAGTACATGACACTCATATTATCGGATTCATTCTTGGTCAAAGCTTGAATTTGGGAAGTCAGAATACGCCTTACATTTAGGATCTGAGGGGGCATTACTCTGTAATAGATTTGCAAGGCATAAGTATTTAGAGAACTACCTTGTCTGTTCCATAATACTGAACTATATTGTCATGTTCCAAACGACTCAAGAGAGATACCTCCTGGAAACAAACGATTCACAAGTAGTGTCAGTGGACCATGAGAGAAACGAATATTTGGTTAAGTGTTGACTATAACAAGGGTAGAGTAATAACAAACATAATTTCAAACCAGTGTAACCAACATAAGTTGCTCAAGCATGACATAATCCACAACTTACATGCTCAAGCTGAACGATGCGCTGTTTTGCATTGATTCCTTGGTCAACTTATTGCACTTCCTTGACAGCAAAGAAAACCCATCACTGCAAAAGCAATGTTACAACCAGTCAGTGAAGCATTTTGTTGCAGAGCATGAGGACATGCTTTCTACTTCTACACCAAATGCTCAACAGCTGAAGTGTACATTCTCATGACATGACGTGGTTGGTATCTACCCATCCATGTATTATAACAGAGTTGTGCAGAGGTTCACTTGACTAATTCAATTCCTTCATATGAAGGGTAAAAATAGTGTAAGAATTTTCATAAATGTTGCAACAGAAATTATTTGGTTCACTCAACCTCTGATAGCAGTGGCGAAGCTTGACAAAGATTGCTGAGGGGGAAACCATATTTGGTAAGGCCAACAGAACAAGTTCTGCTTAATTTTAACTAGATTTTAGAATTTAAGCCTAATAAAAAAAGAGTATCCTTAAAAAAAATCTGGAGTAGGAGGGCGCCCCCCCTGGCCCTAGGGAAGCTCCCCTACTGTCTCTAACCAGTTGCAATAGATCAAACTAATATGGGAAATTTTAGTGGCTGCCCCTAAATCAAGACAAAAAGTGTAGCGGATAAAGCGAATTATGGAATATATACATTCTGATTTCTCTCCATGGACCAAAACAAGCATTGTTCGTACCATGTTATATTGTCTAGTACTACACAACCAGGCTTTACCAAATATCAAATTTGACAAATCAACATCTACAAATACAACTGATCGCCTTGTAGACTAGTTAAAATTAAGCAGGCACATGATGAAAACTAACATGACAAAATGAAATGTGTAATCTTCACCAAAGTAGGCTCATGATGAAGACTTACTCGCTGATCGCCTCGTAGACTGACCCAAATGATCCGCTGCCGATATGCCCTCCCTTGATCCAGGATGTGATGGTCCTCCTGAACCGCCTATTTGGCGACGGCGAGACCAGATGCTCGATGTCAGCTGAAGTGGACTCTGCAACGACGACAGCCAGGGCACCACCACCACCAGCAGCAGCAGTAGTCTTCGTTGTCGCCTCCACAGTCACCTCCCTTCTCCTCCCCTGTCGTAATGTTTCTACTTTGGCCGATTTGTCAGTCTCATTCTGTTCGCCTGCATTCTCCGGCTCAGAGGCAGAGGCAGCGGCAGCCTCTCGTGTAGCAGAGGTTTCCACTAGTATCTCCTGTTGGACGAATTTGCTTTTCGATTCGGTCCCTAATCCTTGGTATGTTGGTGCGGAGACCTGTGTAATCTCCGATTGGACCAATTCGGTGGCTAACACAGCTTCCTCCCCTTCTCCGGCTGTGTGTAGCCTAGTCGGCACGACGACGTCGCGCCCAGAGGTTTCTGGAATCTCCGACGGTGAGGAGGAGGAGGAGGAAGGTTCGTCTCCCGCTCTAGGGGACTCGTCCAGCGAGGCGCGGCGTCGGGTGGCGCTGGGGAGGTGGGACATGGCGGCGGCGTAGACGGCGGGCGGGATGGCGAAGTCCTCGGGGCCGGAGAGGCCGAGCTTGCGGAAGAGCTCGGCGACCTCCTCCGCGCCGCCCCGGCCGCCGCGGATGCGGAAGCTGGTCTGCGACGCGAACCCGCCGCCCCCGACGGCGGCGTAGGCCACGAAGTCGTCGTCGCCGGCGTCGGCGCCGCCGTCGGCGGAGTAGGAGGAGTTCCTCATGGCGTTGGTGCGCGCCAGCTGCCGCGGGCGCGGGCGCCGCGGCGTGCCCATGGCAGCGGTGGGTGCTCCGGCGGCGGGTGGTACTGGAAAGTGGAACCGGTAGGCTTGCGTGGAGGAAGCGAGCGCAGCCGAGCAAGGAAAGGGAGGGAGGAAGCGAGAGACCGAGACGCGTCCGCGCGTGAGTGGGGTTTGACCTGCCTGAGATTGGGGTTGCGAAGTGCGACGGCGACCGCAGCCCCGCTGACCTGGCGCGGTTTTTGTCGGGAGGGCCGGGGTCGCTGTGCCTGCGCGCGTGGCAGATATAACGGCGACTCGCCGAGAGGGTTGGACTTGGCTGGCAGCGCGGTGCCGGCGCGGCGATGCGATTGGCGGCGGCGGTGGGTGGAGAGCAGAGCACAGCTGACCATGGCCATTCGGTCAGCGAAGGCAGGTGGTGCACAAATATGATACCGAACCGGAAGCGTCCGTGCCACCTAACGGTCAAAGACGGATGTTTCGTTCCAGACAAAAATTACTCGACGACGCATGAAGTTCGCTTGGCGCACAATGAGCCAAGCGGGAACGTTACATCGTTCAAGAGTTTATCAAACAAAAATCCAGGAAATTCATCGATCCAATTACAAGAAACTTTAAACGAAAAACACTTCTCAGATAAAACATGAGCTACTTGGTTTGTTTTCCTCGGACAATAACAAAAAAAAGCCTATTGACAAGAAATGAAGTTAATTAATTTTTTGAATCACCGACGACTCAGGCTCATTGTAGAATCTAAATTTTTTGCAAATCCAAAAGTTTAATACTACCTTCCTACAAGTGTGTCCCTGGCCAAGTGATTGATACTACACCCCTGGGCCAAAACTTCTTGTTTCGGAGGGGGAATTCTTTCATTTCACTTCCTTACTTCTGCTACCAGTAGGAAACGTTGAACGGTTACTTGGAGCATCCCTCGACGACGCATGATGTTTCATTACGGACAAAATTACTCGGCGACGCATGATGTTCGCTTGGCGCAAAATGCTTCCTTGGCGACCACGTCCCTCCCCTTCCTCGACGACGGCCTACATGACGTCGGCGAGGCATGAGCCAAGCGGGAACTTTACACCGTTCACGAGTTTATCAAGCAAAAATCTAGGAAATTTATCGACCCAATTACAAGAAGCTTTAAGCAAAAAAATACTTCTTATCTAAAACATGAGCCACTTTGTTTGTTTTCCTCGGACAATAATAAAAAAAACTATTGATAGCACCGTGTCGGTGCAAATTGCAAACAATGCCACTGATTCGCTCCACCAAGCCTCCTCTCTAGAACATGCTTCAATTATTTCAATTGAATTTGATTCTGTTTGTATATTATCATCCCATCCTATTTGCGAGCTCAAGATCGTCCTTCATGGTCATGTATCCGCCATCGATGTTGAAGCGACGTGAGCCAAAAACATGGGGACATGTTTTGTCTTTTTTAAGAGCAATAGCATGACTTTGTTTTTTAGAAGTTCACGAGTTGATCTTTGGTGCGCATGAGAGCACCAGCGATCCTATTTAAAAAAACAAAAATCACATTTTTGAGTTTTAAAAAATTCTGAAAATAAATCGGGGTATCACCAGTGATATATATGAAAAAATTGCAAAATATATATTAAAAATAATGTCTAATTTGAGCTACACAAAAAATAACAAATTTGTAGATCTAAATATAGTGGTTTCAAATAAAAAATCCTAAATTTATCATTTTTGTGTAGCTTAGAATATAAAACATTTTGAATTGAGATTTTGCACGTTTATGGGAGACATCATTAGATACTTTTAAGATTTTATTTCAGAATTTTGAAAACTTGTAAATATAGTTTTATACTTTCTTATAGTATTGTTTTTATTGATTAAATCATTTAGTAGATTTATCATATTTCTAACAGCTGCGACTCTGCTGCAGGACATGAGGTGTGGAAGCGCACGAGGTGTGGCGGTGGCGGCAACTCCTACGTTGGGCGGGAGTTCCATTGGACGGTTTTCCTTACCAAGGTATCTAAGAAAATTGGAAGGTTTTAACGAGGCGGCTTGCAGACCTAATATATTATGATTCAGAAAAAAAACCAAGTCCCTTTTGTCGGCATTCATCTCTTGGTATGGCAGGTTTGAGGGGAGTAATGCTACTCTCACAAGTTGCAAATCCCGGAATTTTCTTATGGAATGACGTGGGGGGGGAATCTGTGGGTTACCATCCTGAAATCATGGATGCGTGAGGATTTGAACCAACCAACAACATGCACATAATCCCGTGAGTTCATTACCGTATGAGATCCTGAAAGTATAGCATTATTTGGTTCAGAGCCCCCTATCCTTCATTTTTGGGCAGAAGCTTTTGTTGTTCTAGGAGGTGAAGAAACTAGTGGCGCCAAAGAACTTGGACCTGTGGCTTTCCCCGAAACTGTTGGAGCTACACATGTGGGTATTAGGTTCTGGCCTAGCCAGAGACCACTGCTTCTCCGAACTATTGCTCTCTAGTCAGGGCCTCGCTATAGTTATTTTAGTAGGTTGCCCAAAGGTTCGCAAAAATGCACATAGATTATTTTCCTGTGTCTCTCATTCCCAACATGTACACCAAAGTCCAAACTAACTTATGTAGAGGCCTTATTGTTTTGCTCTCGGCCATGCCAACAACACAAGGGAATTGCATGCTTGGATTTACCTTCTAACTACATGTAGGTTTGGGACATGCTTTGTCTACACCTAAGTATCCATCTGATAGAAGCCACATACCTATATATAGAGATGAGAAGAATGCACACAAATGTGAATGTATTTTGTCCCTTTTTTGAATGAGAGAGGAGTAGGTGAGCCACACCATGATCTTTGTTACTCCCTCTGTTCGGGATTATAGGTCCTACGCGCATACCTAGGTTGTTAATTTGACTAACAAAACATAACTTATATATCACAAAAATTATACCATTAGAAAATATAACCTCTAAAGTTTCTAATGGTATAATTTTTATGCTATATTATTTATGTTTTGTTGTCTAAATTGGCAACCTAGTTATCCGCGCGGGACTTATAATCCCAAACGGAGGGAGTACCAGCTAACTGGAGCAAGTAGGTGAACCAGTACTAGGGATCTTACAAAATAAATAGGCATTAAGTGGTCTCTAACAAGTACAAGTTTTCATGGTAGCAACAGCCAAGAGGCAAGAGTTACATTCACTTGCACCCCAACGTTGTTCTAGTGTTGGCAACGAGAGGAACACAAGCCACTATTTCTTTTTCCCCGGGTCCTGCATCAATCGATGCAACAACCTCTTTCATTGCATAATTTAAAAATTCAAAGTTTACAATTCGTGGGTCACTCATGATTGCTACACAAAATGAGCCGATGAAAGATTAAAAGCAATTAGTGCTTAAGCAACATCTATCCTATTAGAACATTGCGGGCTATCCTGGGTGTAGATAGTCCGTGCAACCATCTCCACGCGGCTGCATCTAAAACCCAAAGTTGTCAGCTGCCCATCCAACTATCCAAGACAGGAGATAAGACCACACATAGATCAAACGTGAAGCTTTGTGAATAACATGCAAGTAACATTTCCGGTCTTGTTAAACGCTAGTTGATTCCAACAATTCCAATTCATGATAATTTTAAGTTTAGCCATGCCATGCTACAAATTACCGAAAAAAATCGTAATATTAGTTGGTGTTGGAAGATTGAAAGTAAATTCATTGAGTTTTCAAACAAGAAAAGTAAAGGGACAAAACGTAAATGGTGTATAGATTCCATTTGTTACGACCATTCCATTTCGCTTGGCTAAATTATCTTGGGTTAATTGGATAGATGTTAGTTCTAGGATTGGTTGGGTCGTGGACTGGGAGCGAAGCGAGGAGAAGAAATAATGCAGCCTGGCTGTTCTGCTCCAGCTCGTAAAGTACACTTTCTAAACTGATTCGGGCAGATTCCTTACAAAAAAGGTGACTCTTGTGGACCTCACCGTATGTACCTATGCACGATGGTGTATATTAGCTCGTATGTCTATTTCGGTAGCTATAATGACATCTAAGGAATATACATAGTGGAGTTTTTCGAAAGACAAAAATTATAGTGATGTTCTTCAAATAGCCAAAAATTGCAGCAACTATCCAATATAACCTGATTATCATTATATAGGAGTACTTTTCGTGCCATTGATTATATTGTCGTGCCGATGCTGATACCACCATAATTTCGGTTAACTGTTCGACTGGCCGGACCTTGTTACGTTTTGACTAGCGTGTTGAGAACCACCTCAGTTCATTTGTGTACACCATCTTAGCATCATAGTGAGCTTTTTATACCCTCATTCAATTGGGTTATTATGTCTTTCGAACGGCCTCGTGGAGACATACTGCCACCGCTTCTGAAGCTAGCGGCCGGCCATCTTCCCATGCTCCACCAAGTTACCCGGACAGCAACCGTTGGTGACATAACGATTCCCCTAGAGTCTCTGGTTTCCTTTGTTTGTCTCCCAGACACATCCTTCCCATCTCCGACGAGTGCGGCAACTGTTATAATCGCGATAAAAAGATAACGAAGAACGAAAAAAATCACAGCAAAGGGACACCGATTTAACGTGGAAAAATCTCTCCAACAAAGAAAGAAAAAAATCACAGGCGCCAACCAACGAAACTTCATTATAATGGAGAGTGTTTACACAACGCCGGGGGTTCCACAGATGCAAGTTATCCCAGCCGATGACTTACAAGAGGTATATATAGTGGTGGAAACCTAGGTCTTTAGACTCCACTATGCTTTGGCCCAAGCCTCCGGTGATGGGCCTCGCTCCCCTTGTTTGAAAGTATTTTTAGTGAATATGGATCATACTTTAACAAGAACCACTCTATGGTTTCTCTCTCTGTGTGTAAAGAACTAGAAGATGTCCCTTCAATTTATGAGAATGCTATCAAGGGCTAACGTGTTATTGCGTCAGCATTTGGGACCCAATTGCACTAAACCTCCCATCCCAGCTATTTGGTGCCAGCTTCTAGGTGTACGCCCGGACGGGAGCCGTGCGACACCAGAGCGTGAGTATGGACCGGGGCCCTCGTGTCTCAAACCCGAGAAAGTGTGGAGATAATCCATTTTGAAGAGTTTTTTCGAACCATGTAGGGGAATAGCATGTAACATCAGGGTCCGCTTGGAATGTTGTTTTCTAGTAAAACCCTCAGATTACACTGAGCTCCCCTGCTTAGCATGTTCACAAAATTAAAACAAGCGGACTAAAAAACGACAATCCAATAGTAGGACCTTAAGCAAGAGGTAGAGCCTAGGAACTGTTAGAGTACAAACAGAAATTACATCTGATGAAGAACGACCGAAAAGTAAAACTAAGGGTGTGTTCGGTTCGGGAACGAAGTGGAATGGTATGTCATGGTTCCATTCTAATGGAATTGGTGATTCTGTTTTTATGTTTGATTAGAACAAAAAATATGTAATGGAATGGTTTCATCCTATGTCCGGTTGGGCTAAAAAGTGGAATGAAATGGTTCCATTCTATGTTTGGGTGCATTTAGCAAAAAGGATGACAAAAGGATAGAGAGACTGGGAAGGTTTGAGTGACTTTAGCATAGAGAAACTGGGAGATTCCACCAATTTGGAGGAATGAGTGGGTTCTGAATCTAGAGGAAATATTCCCTTTTGAAAAACCACCTCGTTCCATACTCTCAAATGTGAAATCATTCCATTACATTTCACTTTATAACATCAACCGAACACACCCTAACTGAAACTCCACCACCCAAGAACGACCAAGGGAGTAGGGAGTGGATATAACAGATCAAGCCCTATGTTCCGAAGTGATATCATAAAATGCTTTAAAATTGATGGTGATGTTTGTGACACATCAAAAGATTACTGCACTGCTGCAGATCGGCCTAGGAGTAAGTTGATGATCGGCACAAAACGAAGTGAAGAGGATGGATAAACTGGATTAGTTTTGCGCTGCTTCCGTTCTAAAATACAGAAAGTATTATCTTATATGTAGAACGCTCTGAAATTTTGACCAGTAATGCGTGAGGAAGTATGTGGATTAGACGCGTGAGGAAAATATTATTGCAGTATTTGGTTATTAGCTAAATTTCTCCATATTAAAAATTACTCTGTCACAAAGAGATGGCGGTTTCTTTATCTTTAGTGGAGGCTTTAGTTTCCAAATAAATTTCATGCAGAAACAATGACCATATTTTATGATGTCACAGTAAATTTTTTTTGGCGTCAACTCAACTTTCTATTAACTCTAATCTCCAGGATTACAGTCAGCCAACAGGCTGGTAGACAAAAACTCTGGACTGTCATTCAGTCAATCCGCGGACAAACCATGGGCGCAAGCGTACCGTGCGCATTCATGGGCCACACAGTTAGCTGAACGACGGGAATACATAATTTCACAAGAATTAAACTCTACAGAGATCTCTCTAAACTCACTAATAATAGGAGCGATCACCGCTCTGTGGTTCCCCGTCTCCATCCACAACCGGACTAGCTCTGAGTTGTAAGTTTCCAATATAATCTTATCAAAATTCTGGATCCTGACAGCTACTACTGCATCGCTCAGCGCTACCGCTTCAATGACCAGCGGGTTCCTGATGCCCTGGTACAACTATCCAAAACACACATTGACACACGCTAGGCGCTACGCTCCTAAGAAAACGATATCGGACAGATCAACTAGCTTGTCCACAAGGATCAACGACAAGAAAGAAACTATTTCCCGAGGCCACTCATTCCAAATTAGTTATCTCTAGTCCAAACCATATGTCCTACGACGACATTTCTAGTTTCTCTCACGCGCAAAAAGAATCTGCTCGATCAATCGTGGCAGTCTAAATGTTCTCTCTTTTTGGATGGAGCTAAACAGTACATTTTATAGGCGAGCAGAAATGATTTTCAGTGGTTTCACATGCATATATAGGTGTTTCTGGCTCATTTTAAATAGGTGTGGTTGATCAGGCAAAAAGGTGACCAAAGCCTAGCTAGGTAGATGTTTTGTTACCTTGTTATAGCTCTCATGTGGAACTTGCTCATATTTAAATATACTCCCTCCAATCACAATTAGATAGCGTTATTGGTTTTTTCAAATTCAAAATTTGTAAAGTTTGACCAAATATTTAGAAAAAATATTATCATCCACAACGTAAATTCTGTAGCATTAGAATCATTGTAAAACATATTTTTATATTATATGCATTTTTTATTATGAATGTTGATGTTTTTTCTTACATCTTTGGTCAAACTTGACAAAATTTGACTTCGACTAAAGCTTGAAGGCGAACTAAATAAAATAGAGGGAGGAGTACATGTATATGTCTTCCACATAGCGTGAAATGGAGAAATTTATGTGCCTCCATCAGGTTGTACTCCATGCACAATGATGGACTATGGGTGAAACAACTGCAAATGTTTCGGAATTTATATAAGAATACAACTTCCAAGTGTTAGATTGATTTCTAACGTGACTGAGCCCAACGGCCCGATCACACCCCTATCCGTGCCCTGATCAGGAGCGCCCAACCTCCTCATGGTTGGTGGGACCCTGTCGTCGCGCTATATATAAAGGGTGGGGTCCGGCAGCACACGATACGAGGTTCGTCGTTGTGCCGTACGCCCCACCGATATCCCTACTGATCTAGGGCTAGCGCGAGCCGACGGGAAGCACTGCCACCACCGCACACCCATGTCGTCGCCCTTTTTCCCATGGCCGCCAACTCCGGCTCCGGCATCCCCTCTGGCTCGTGTTCCTTGAGCCAGGGCGCAGGTGGTTTCCCTCCCTCTCCGATCTCTCTACTCTGCTCTGCTCTGCTCTCTCTCTCTCAGATGCTATAGGTCCAATCCTAGTAGTTACTACCGGTAAGATCTAGAGCTAGAATGTAGCTAACAATGGTATCAGAGCTAGTTGCTCTGTAGATATTTCTCGTGTAGCAAAAGAAAATCAAAGAAGAAAAGAAAGAAAACCCTAGATCTACAGTGCGCCTGCCCTTACGGCCGTGTCGTTTCTCTCGATCTAGATGGGCATCCCTGTGAGGCATCTAGACGAAAAAAACACCCCATCTGGGGCAAAGAGAAAGCAAAGAAACCCCCTAGTTCCTCCCCAGATCCCGACCCCGAATCAAAAGCAGAGAAAGAAAATCCCCAAAATCCAAACCGTAACCCTAGATCCCGCACAGAGAAACCCCAAATCCCAAAAATCCGAAAAGAAAAACCGGCCGTGCGCCGGCAAAGGGCGCCGCCGCTACGCCGCTTGAAGGCGGTGCGCCCACCCTCGGGTGGACGCACAGCCGACAAGGGGGGCAGGGGGACACCGCGGCTCTGTCGTTCGTCGCCGTCATCCTCTCTGCTACCTCTCACGGGTGGTGGGGAGGTGGACGGGACAGAGAAGAGGAAGGCGAAAGGGGGTCGCGGCGTGGGAGAGAGGGAGGGGCTCGCCACCGGCGCCGTCGCCGGGCGGGGCGGCCACCTCGCCTCATCTTGCTCGCTAGCGAGCGCCACCAGAGAGGTGAGCACAGAGGGGAGTGGAGGGGGGAATGAGCTAGGTTTAGACGGGAGGCTGCAGTGCGCTGGTTTTGTTCAAGCGAGACGGGCGGGCAGCCGTAGGATCTAGGGTAGCGCGATTGAATGGCTCAGATCGAGCGGGCGGGGGCCGCCAGCTGGGCGTGGCAAGTGGGCCATTGGCGGGCTATTGACGGCTGCAGCGTTAGATAGGGAAGCGCCAGCAGTGTCACATGAAAAGCCCAAAAGGGCGTTAACAACACAGTTTTCTGTTTTTTATTTTTTATAGAGGCTGTTTTGATGAAATTTTGCATAGTTCCTTCTATTCAAATTCTTCCAACGAAAATTTGTGTAAAAAAATAGAAAAGTAACAGAAATATTTTCTGTAAAGTATTAAGGTTGATGAATTTTATTCATTTTTCCGCTGTAAATAGATAAAAAGTAATTGCCAAAATGCAATGAAGTGATAATTAATTTTTTAAAGATGTGATAAAGTGAATATTAAAGGTAATTATGGTCCTGTTACTAAATGACCAACATTATTAGTAGCATGATCATGATTTGTTTATTATGTGTCAAAGGTGCATTTATCTCTATATTTTCCCTACAGTGATATATTTTTAATTGCACAAACAGTTGTATGTTTAATTTATACCAACGTTGGATTAATGCATACAATTGATTTTTGTTATCTCACATCTTTGTGGTTTTCAGGAGGTCTCAACCTCATGAGTTGCCTCAAGGACATTCTGATGCTCAGGGGGGCAACTACACTAAGTGGAGGAAGAAAGTGGACCTAGCATTCGTGTGTGCCGAGGTTGACTGGGCTGTGGAGACTCCACAGCCAGTCAAGCCAAAAGACCCAGAAAGAGATCCTGCTGATGATAATGCTGCATGGGAAAAGAGGAAAAGGGACCATGCTCCACTGGAGTTGTCTTACTCCATTGACAACCAAAAGTGGGTAAATGCCAATAAAAATTGCATGGCCTTTGTAAAGAATACGATTGAGATCGTCATTGTGGACTCAATCAAAGAGTGTACTACCATTGGAGAGTTCCTTGGAAAGATAAAGAGCCAGTTCACTGGCTTTTCAAAATATATGCCACCCAGCTTCTCAAACAGCTGGTCACAGAAAAATATACAGGAGGGGCACATGGCATCAGGGAGCACATCTTGAGGATGAGCAACATGGCTGCTAAACTAAAGCCCATGGATGCTAACCTCGAGCTCAAGCCTGCTCTACTGCTTCACCTTGTCATGGCTTCCCTTTCTCAGCAGTTTGAGAACTTTGTGATAAACTTCAACATGTTTCCTAAAAAATGGGACATTGAAAAGAACATTGGCATGTGTACGCAAGAGGAAGAAAGGCTCAAATCCATTCATGGTGGTTCTGTGAACTACGTGAAGTACAATAGGAAGAGAACCTTCAACAACAACAACCATGGTGGTTCCCCCTCCAAGCCACATGGAAAAGGCCCCCAACAGTACCAGCATCAGTAGAGTCTTTCAGGGGACAAGGACCAGTGTCACCACTACAAGAAGTATGGACACTTCAATAAAGATTTCCCAGAATAGCTCAAGTCCATAATGGCAAAGAAAGGGATTCCATTCGATAAGAACTATGCAAAGAAGCGAAAGATGCATTGAAGTTGCGAATGGAGTTCAAGCAGAAGTTGAAGCTGTTGGTGACATCCCCTTGGAGCTAGCTGATGGTTTCTTTATTCTGTTAAAAGATGTTTTATTTGTTCCCTCGCTTCACAGAAACTTAATAAGTGTGTCATGCTTGGATAAAGAGAGTTATGAATGTTATTTTGGACATGGCAAGTGTGCCATATGGTTTAAAGATGCTTGTGTGGGTATTGCTTTACTTCACGATAAGCTTTATTTGTTATCTTTGCATGAAAAAGTGCTTTCTGTGTGTAATGTGAGTGAGCAAATTTCCTTGTTGAACAAAGAACAAAAGAAAAGAAAGCGAACTCATGACTCGTCGAAGTTATGGCACTGCCGATTAGGCCATATTTCGAGGGGAAGAATAGAAAGCCTCGTTAAAAATGACATTCTTCCTATGTTAGAGTTCTCAGATATCGAACAATGCATAGATTGAATAAAAGTAAAATATGTAAAGCAAATCAAAAAGGGTGCAAAACGAAGTATAGCAACACTAGAAATCATTCACACTGATATTTGTGGACCTTTTCCTATGAAAAGTGTGGATGGTTATGATTCGTTCATAACATTCACAGATGATCACTCTCGATATTGTTATATTATCCAATTAAAGAAAGATCTGAGGCATTGGATTAATTTAAGATTTTCAAGGCTGAAGTTGAAAATCAGCAAGATAAAAAAATTAAAATAGTTCGGTCCTACCATGGCGGGAGTACTATGGTCGGCACACTCCATATGGTCAAGTACCTAGACCTTTTGCAAGGTTCCTACAGGAAAATGAAATAGTAGACCAGTATTCTATGCCGAGCGAACCTCAGCAAAATGGAGTAGCTGAAAGGCATAACCATACCCTTATGGATATGGTGCGCAGCATGATGAGATATTCCACCCTCCCATTGGGATTATGGATGGAGGCGCTTAAAACCTCCATTCACATTCTCAACAGAGTACCAAGCAAGTCGGTGCCCGAAACACTGTACGAGTTGTGGACATGCAGAGTCCCCTCTCTGCGCCACTTGAGGGTCTGGGGAGCCCAGCTGAGGCAAACGTTTTTAATCCAAATATTGCAAAGTTAGACCCCAAAACAGTGACTTGTCACTTGATGTCTACGCACTTCTATTCTTGTAGACAGTTGTTGGGCCTCCAAGTGCAGAGGTTTGTAGAACAGCAGCAAGTTTCCCTTAAGTGGATTACCCAAGGTTTATCGAACTCAGGGAGGAAGTGGTCAAAGGTATTCCCTCTCAAGAAATCCCGCAATCAAGATACTGTAGGGTTCACAGCATAGAAAACAAAAAAATTCCTACGATGGGAACAACTATGTACCAAGATCTATCTATTAGATACAAACAACAGGCAGATGTATATCCGTAGAGAACATACCCTTGAAGACCGACAAAGCTTAATGAGTTAAACTCGTGGTTGATGTAGACGATCTCTTGCCGATCTCAAGATCGAGAGGAAGTCCTAGCGCCGCAAATCAACAGCGCATCCGTGCTCGCACACACGTCCGAGGCACCGAGCAACCTCCGCCTCCTCGCTCCAGCGATGCAGCGGAAGCACGACTCTTTCTTACCGAATAGCCATCGGGAATATGTATCTCGCCAGTCCGAGACCATGGGGGATAAATTCTAGAAGGGGAGAGAGATCCTTCACGAGGAGGTGTGAGTGAGAGAGAGGGAGAGGGGTGCCTTTTATAGGAGGAGGGGGCACCCAAGGGGGTGGCCGCCGGCCATGGGGTTGCCCCCTTCCCTCCTTCATTCATGTGGGTGGACACTCCACTCACAAAAACCTCTTCACTTCCCTCCACTCAAAATCCCAGTCAAACTTGCCATTAAATTTCCACCAAATTTAATGCAAACTCTCATTAAATAAAACTCTTTTTAATTATTCAGAATTTTGTAAATTACTTTAATGACAAACATTCACATATAACCCCTTGCTAGAATTCTATTTCACATGCAAAAACACTTTCTGCAATTTCACCCGAAAACCTGTTTCGGTATCTAGTGAAATAAATTCCTGCGCTTGTTATTCTTTCTGGCATGAAAGTATTGCTCCAATTGGATGTCGGTGTCTCTTAAGTGTGTCACCCTACGGTTCGTGAATAATGCGGACATGATCGAGACACCTCTCAGATCAATAATTAGAAGCGGGATCTGGAGACCCATACTGACTTCCACACATTCAACGATGACTTTCTTATGATCATCGGAACCTTTTACGCTAGTATCTTAATCCCTTTGTTTCACGATATATTACATGTACGAGATTCGATCATCGGTATCTCCATACCTAGTTTGATCTCGTTACTGACACGCACTCTTTTCTCGTTCCCGTGATATAACATTCTAGTGATCAAATCACTTGCTTGCAAGCCAACCAATGTGATATCACCGAGAGGGCCCAGGGTATATCTATCCGTCACCGGGATGAACAAATTCCACTCTCTATCCATGGGCCTCAACATAACACTTTATTAGTTCTGAACCCATCTTTATAATCACCCTGTTACGGTGTGACATTTGATGTTATCAAGAAACTCTTCTGGTGTTAGTGATTGACATGATCTCATGGTCTAAGGATTAGGATCACTTCGTAAGTTGTTATAGCAATATAAACTCAATGACTTTGATCGTAATGCTATACTTCGGATGAATTTTCATCACACCATTACACTAATGTTGCGATCCCATTATTAACAACATCCAATGTCCATGATCAGGAAACCTTGATCATCTTGTTAATCAACGAGCTAGTTTATGAGAGAGGCATAACTAGGAACTTTCTGTTTGTTTATTAAACACACATGTATTAACGTTTCCGTATTAATACAATTATAGAATGTAAAATAAACATCAATAATATACTTGGAATACACATAATAAACACTTTATTATTGCCTCTCAGGGCATATTCCCTTCAGATACAAGAAGTCTCTTGTGTCCCCAACACACCCAATACACTTGTCAGCTGTATAGGTGCACTAGTTCGGCGAAGAGATAGTGAAATACAAGCGGTAACAGTGCCAGAAAATAGCTTCTGACTTGTTGTTGACATGGGGTAACGGTGCTAGAAAAGAGCTGATGGTGTGGAGGAAAGGTAAAAGCCCAAAACCTCCCCGGCAAACGAAACAAAGATGGAAGCAAGCAAACATGCAACAGATCTAGTAGCAAACGGTGTTTCAATGTTTAGAAACAAAGCCTAGGGATCATACTTTCACTAGTAAACACTCTCTCATATAAATATTCTCTCTTCATGATACTACTCTTAACTACTCTCCGGTTGGACACTCTAATCATTGGTAGGGCTATAACAACACTCCTCAAAGTCCGCCTTCCCCAATCTAGATAACCCCACACTGTCACCTTGAGCGCTAGATGGTTCCAACAAACATCAAAATTTCATAGAGACATCCAATTCCAAATATAACTCATAACAAATATTCAATCTAGCCAAAGTGCCACACACGGTATGCACGCTGTCACTTTCACACACGTGGGGAAAAGATAGATCTATTAAAGCACAAAGAGTATTTATATAGACTCAAACCTAAGTGCCACCATGGTGTGCACGCTGTCACTTTCACACACATGGGGAGAGCAAAGATCTAATGAAGCACTTGAGTAGCAAGGTAGATCTACTTGAAGGGAATATGCCCGAGAGGCAATAATAAAGTGGTTATTATCGTATTCCTTATTTATGATAAATGTTTATTTTGCATGCTATAATTGTATTAATACGGAAACGTTAATACATGTGTGTTTAATAAACAAATAGAAAGTTCCTAGTTATGCCTCTCTTATAAACTAGCTCGTTGATTAACAAGATGATCATAGGTTTCCTGATCATGGACATTGGATGTTGTTAATAACGAGGTCACAACATTAGTGTAATGGTGTGATGAACATTCATCCGAAGTATAGCATTACAATCAAAGTCATTGAGTTTATATTGCTATAACAACTTACGAAGTGATCCTAATCCTTAGACCATGAGATCATGTCAATCACTAACACTGGAAGAGTTTCTTGATAACATCAAACGTCACACCGTAACAGGGTGATTATAAAGATGGGTTCGAACTACTAAAGTGTTATGTTGAGGCCCATGGATCGAGTGGAATTTGTTCATCCCGATGACGGATAGATATACTCAGGCCCTCTCGGTGATATCACATTGATTAGCTTGCAAGCAAGTGATTTGATCACTAGAATGTTATATCACGGAACGAAAAGAGTGCATGTCGATAACGAGATCAAACTAGGTATGGAGATACCGATGATCGAATCTCGGACATGTAATATATCGCTAAACAAAGGGATTAAGATACTAGCATAAAAGGTTAAACGATCACAAGAAAGTCATCGTTGAATGTGTGGAGTCGATGGGTCTCGGATCCGCTTCGATTATTGATCGAGAGGGTCTCGATCATGTCCACATTATTCGCGAACCGTAGGGTGACACACTTAAGAGACACCGACATCCATTTGGAGCAAAAGTTTCATGCTTAGAAAAGAAAAGAAAGCGCGAATTTATTTCACTAGACAATCAAAGCTGTTTTGAAATTGCTGGCCAAACTGGTTACATGTGAAATAGAATACTAGCAAGGGTTTATGTGAATGTTTGTTAATTAAAGTAATTAACAAAATTCTGAATAAATAAATAAAAAGTTTTATTTAAATGAGAGCTTGCATTAAATTTGGTGGAAATTTAATGCATGTGAGTGGATTTATGAGTGGAGGCTTTTAATGGGAGTGGAGGCTTTTCATTTTGAGTGGGAGCTCCACCCACATGAATGTGGAAGAGGTGGGGCAGCCCCATGGCTGGGCGCATGGCCCTGGGTGCCCCCTCTCCCTATAAAGGCCCCTCTCTCCTCTCACAACACACCTCCTCGTGAAGGATCTCTCTCCCCTCTAGAATTTATCCCCATGGTCTCGGACTAGCGAGATACATGTTCCCGGTGGCTTTTGAAGAAAGAGTTGTGCTTCCGCTGCATCTGGAGCGAGGAGGCGGAGGTTGCTCGGTGCCTCGAGCGTGTGTGCGAGCACGGATGCTGCTGTTTTGCGGCGCTAGGACTTCCTCTCGATCTTGAGATCGGCAAGAGATCGTCTACATCAACCACGAGTTTGGACTCGTTAAGCTTTGTCGGTCTTCAAGGGTATGTTCTCTGGATATACATCCGCGTTGTTTGTATCTAGTAGATAGATCTTGGTACATAGTTGTTCCCATCGTAGGAAAATTTTTGTTTTCTATCTGCGAATCCTTCATGGTATCGAGCCGGATCTATGCGTAGATGCTTTACGGGTAGTACACATATGAGTATGTGGGCGATGATGATCATTTTATTGCTTCTTAGTTGTACTTTGGATATTGGTGGCATAGTGGGATGAAGCGTCGCGGACAAACTTTACATGTCCTCGCACATGAGACCTGTTCCACGCTTGACATGCAACTAGTTTTGCATAAGTGGCTAGCGGGTGTCTGTCTCTCCTACTATAGTCAATATCTAATTTGCAACGAGTTGTCAACAATTTGGTTATCCTCGTTGTGGTTCATGTTCGTAGGTAAGAACGGTTCTATCTTGAAAGCCCTAAGCCACGTAAAATTTGCAATGGATAAATTAGGCGTCTAGTTTAGATTGTTCTTGGGCTAGTGCTATGATATGGTGATGTTGTAAGTAGAAGTATAAGATGATACTCTTACAACACACATAACGTGTAATCTCCATAGACCTTGGACTTACATATAGGTATGATAGTGATCATACCACGATGCACATGATAGAGATCATATGCGAGAACCATATCATTCCACTAATAAACATGTGATGTTTGATAGCATCTTATATTGCTTGTTTGGCGTTTTATTAGCATAATAAGATGATCCTCATTTAGATATCAAGATAAAAATGTGTTCTTCCTTAAGTATGCACGACAATGTTTCGTAAGCTTCAAGACATCACGTGATGATCGGGTGTACTTGAATCCACGAGCATATCTCGGTGTAAGACAGTTACACCTTGAATACTAAGGTTCTTACTTGGTAAGCCTAGCATGTACAGACATGGCCTCGGAACACGGACCGAAAGGTTAAGCATGAGTCATATAGTAGATATGATGCCCATTTGATGCTCGCCTTTGAAGCTATACCGACTCACGTGATGATCGGACTTGGTGTAGTGGATTTGGTTCATGTAATCACCAAAAAGACACGAGGGATGTCGTTTTTGAGTGGGAGTTCATTTCTAATTTGGATTAGTAGAACTCAATTTATCATAAATTAAATCAAAGTGAATTTGCATAATTTGTTGTAGTCATTGGCATTCGTTCACCACCATATACATAGTTGTAATTGAGATAATAGAACTATAGAATTCTGGATATATACTTTCTGACTGGTATCGTATTGTGTTGAGTGTCAATCTAAAGTTTAAAGTCCTATTGCAAACTTTCAGCTAAATTCTATCTACTCAGTGAAATTTAATAATTGGTATTAAATCGAGAGTAACAATTCGATGTTAGTATCTTAAGTATCATGTTTGCCTCCATGATTCTTGATTTAAACATCAAGTTTATCTAGGAGTGAAAGAATTGTTTCAGAAACCATCATGTGGCGATATAACGATATCAAACAATGTTTTGGTTGCAATATGATAGAGTATATATATGTTCTCATATTGGATGAGAATTTACGAAGGTTGGAGATGCTAGACATCCTAATCATCCAAAAGGGTTTTGGAAAGTAATGTTATACTCACGATTCGCCTTTATAAGCTAAAGTAGCTTGATCATGAATGTCGTCATGATAAGGGTGAATAGAATATGTATGTAAAATGTTTACTACACTAAAAGATTACTAAAGAATGGATTTTGAAAGAATACCGATCATTTTGATGATGGTGATCTACTTCAAAGTGCAAGTCCAAAGGTATTATTATTTGAATATACACGCTTTGGACTATGTGTCATGTATATGGCGCCACTTTTGATGTTGATATATTCTTTTAAAAAGGAAAAGGAAATGCTGAAAGAGAATCTATAAAATATATTTGGCAGAAAAGAAAAGATTGGAAATATCCAATTTAGGTATATATATGATATACATGTTATGGTTGTATTCTTTGCTTGTTGAACAATGTGGTTCTTGGGTATTGGATACCGAATTGACTGGTATGAAATTTCATACGGAATGACGCAATTCATGAACCACAATGGCCTAAGTAACTAGCAAGAGAAAATGTGATGATGTTCATCGAAAACAAACAAACCGTTGTTTGTATTTCTCGTTGACATCAAAGCTTGACTTCAAGATTTGTTTTAATAATTGTTATTTGAATCAGGTATTATAAGAACAAAGGTTGTTCAAATAATTACCGTATTCCATATAAGATGGATGATTTACAAATCTAGTTGAAGAAAGACTTCAAGATTTGTTTTAATAATTGTTATTTGAATCAGGTATTATAAGAACAAAGGCTGTTCAAATAATTACCGTATTCCATATAAGATGGATGATTTACAAATCTAGTTGAAGAAATCACATCCATAAATCCTAATGCTAAAATGTTGCAAGACAAATGATTGAAAGATCACTTGAAGTGACATCTGTTTAAATTATATTGGAAAGAAAACATGAAGAATCTCCATATTCATGGATTTTTGGAGTCTTTGATTTGATCAAGTGGCGCTTGTGAGACTTTCCTCGGGATAATTAAAACTTCGCTCAAAGACCAAGAAGAACGAGCGACTAAAATATTGGAATTTATACATATCGATGTATGTAGTCCATTATGTGCAAATGGCGATGGGTTTCAACTTCATATGCTTTCTCCGGATTTTTGAGTGAATATTCACTTAATGAGAAAGAAGTATGAAATATTTGAAAACGTTTTCAAAGACTTTCAAGATGAAGTGGAAAATCATTGTAACAAGAAAAATAAATGAATTATGATTTGATCATAAAGGATTTATTTGAGTTACAAGTGTAACAAGAAAATAAATAAATTATGTTTTTATCATGAAGGATTTATTTGAGTTGCAAGTTTAGCAAAACACCTAGATTTACATCTCCCAAAACACCATAGGAGTATGGAGTGTTTGAGATTTGTAATGAAACCTTGTTTGACATGGTTGGATCAAAGGTGTTATTTATAAAACTGCCATTATGTTTTAAAAGATTAAAGCTTTAGAGACTACCGCTTTTACCTTGAAAAGAGCTCCATCTAGATCCGCTGAAATGACACCATGGAAGTTATGGTTTGGGTAAAACCCAAGTTGTCATTTCTTAAATTTTGGTATACTAAACATAAGTAAGATGTTTACAACCAAAGTCGGATGAGCATGTCTTTGTAGGTTATTTCAATAACAATTGGTTATTCCTCCATAACACCGAGGACAAAAGGGTTTGTCGCTTGAAATGTAAAGTTTCTTGAAGAAGGAATTTTTCATAAATGTTAAGTGGGAGGACAATAGAACTTTGATAAGGTTAACGAACCTTAGCTAAATGTGCTGAGTTGCTTGTAGCGGAAATCGCTCGAGGCTGCCATAATGCTCATAGCTTATGTGCCTCAAAGGTTGTGGTCACGGAGGTCTAAAGTTCCTATTGAACCAAGAAGGTCGGTTAAACAATCAAATGCTAAGATTTGAGAGTAAATCATTATTGTTTGACAATGATGAACCGAATACATACAAAGAAGCGATGATGGGCCCTGACTCCGTCAAATGGCTTGAAGCCATAAAATCCGTGATAGTTCCATACACGAGAAATCAAGTTTTGAACTTGGAAGACCCTCCGGAAAGGTGTAAAAACCTATCGGTCGTATTTGGATCTATAAAGAAACTGACACGAATGTTTCACATCTATGAAATAGTCGACATGTCGTAAAGTATTTTATGACAATGTTCAAGGAGTTGACTATGACAAGATTTGATCTTTCATAGCGATATTTAGTCTGAACGGATTAAAGTAGCAACCACTACATATAATTTGGTATATGGTAGATGAATAAACAAAACAAAGTTCTTCTAATAGAATGGTTACCTAGGACGTGTACATGACACGGTCCAAAGGGTTTTGTTAAATTCAAAGGATGCTAAAAGGGCATGCAAACTTCAATGGTTGAAGTAAGCATCACGGAGTTGGAATCTTCACCGTGATGAAAAGGAGTTTTCATCGAGGCGATGAAGATGCTTGCATTTGCAAGAAATTAAGTGGGGCTGAGACATATTTCTAATACATTATGTGAAGGACATCTTGTTGATTAGAAATGATGTATCTTTTATTGACAAAGGTTAAGAATTTCATTTCGATGAAAGACTTAGGCAAAACCGAATATTTAGCGTGAATGTCTATAGTGGATGGTATGCGCCAATATGGTTGCCAAATGTACATATATTAGATATTGAAGGAGTTCAATATAGAATCAACAAGAAAGCGGTTCTTGTTGCATGGAAAGGAATTGAATCAAGATTCAAGTGTATCGACACTTGATAAGTGAAACAAGATTCAAGTGCTTTGACACTTGATGAGTGCAATCACGAGAATGTTTTGATCAATCATACCATGATATGTACACATCCAGATATGTCCTATGCTCTAAGTGTTATGAGCATATACCAGAATGAATCATAAAATGATCATTGGACGATAGTGAGGATATTCTTATGATCTTTTGGAAGAACTAAGAATATATTTGTGTAGAGGTGACAAACAATTACAAATAGTTCATTGTAAGCGTTACATTGATACTAGTTTTGTCACAAGATACAAATTAAGTTTATCTCAATTTAAACTATGGGTGGCACAATGTAATGGAAAGGAGATTCCATGATGGATTTGGAAGAGTTCCAAAATTAAGACATTGTGACGAATACTACAACAAAAGGCTAAGTATATGACTGCTATAGTAGCGACAAAGGAGGAATTTGTGTCAAGTAGTTTGTTATCAAACTAAGGTGTGGTTCATAGCGGCTAACACTAAAGATATATTGTATGACAATAGTATCGACGTGTTTTAACCCCAAGGAACTAAAGGTCTCACCAAAAGACCAAATTAATACAATGCCATCTCATTGGAGAATGAGTGATGCGTGAAGACGCAAAGACATGCAAATACACACGAACCTGAAAGCGTCAGATCCGTAGATTATGTTAACCACTTGCAATTGCGTATATGGAACACCAGAAAGCCATAGGTGTTCAATACGCAAAGTTTTCAAACTAGATTATTGTCTCTAGTGCAAGTGGGAGGCAGAGAATATGCAGAGGCAATAATAAAGTGGTTATTATCGTATTCCTTATTTATGATAAATGTTTATTTTGCATGCTATAATTGTATTAATACGGAAACGTTAATACATGTGTGTTTAATAAACAAATAGAAAGTTCCTAGTTATGCCTCTCTTATAAACTAGCTCGTTGATTAACAAGATGATCATAGGTTTCTGATCATGGACATTGGATGTTGTTAATACGAGGTCACAACATTAGTGTAATGGTGTGATGAACATTCATCAAGTATAGCATTACGATCAAAGTCATTGAGTTTATATTGCTATAACAACTTACGAAGTGATCCTAATCCTTAGACCATCAGATCATGTCAATCACTAACCGGAAGAGTTTCTTGATAACATCAAATCTCACACCGTAACTGGGTGATTATAAAGATGGATTCAGAACTAAAAAAGTGTTATGTTGAGGCCCATGGATCGAGAGTGGAATTTGTTCATCCCGATGACGGATAGATATACTCTGGGCCCTCTCGGTGATATCACATTGATTAGCTTGCAAGCAAGTGATTTGATCACTAGAATGTTATATCACGGGAACGAGAAAAGAGTGCATGTCGATAACGAGATCAAACTAGGTATGGAGATACCGATGATCGAATCTCGGACATGTAATATATCGCGAAACAAAGGGATTAAGATACTAGCGTAAAAGGTTCCGACGATCACAAGAAAGTCATCGTTGAATGTGTGGGAGTCAGTATGGGTCTCCAGATCCCGCTTCTGATTATTGATCTGAGAGGGGTCTCGATCATGTCCACATTATTCGCGAACCGTAGGGTGACACACTTAAGAGACACCGACATCCATTTGGAGCAAAAGTTTCATGCCGAAAAGAAAAGGAAAGCGCAGGAATTTATTTCACTAGACACCGAAAATCAAGCTGTTGAAATTGTCAAACTGGTTACGCATGTGAAATAGAATACTAGCAAGGGGTTTTATGTGAATGTTTGTTAATTAAAGTAATTAACAAAATTCTGAATAAATAAATAAAAGAGTTTTATTTAAATGAGAGCTTGCATTAAATTTGGTGGAAATTTAATGCATGTGAGTGGATTTATGAGTGGAGGCTTTTTAATGGGAGTGGAGGCTTTTCATTTTGAGTGGGAGCTCCACCCACATGAATGTGGAAGAGGTGGGGGCAGCCCCATGGCTGGGCGCATGGCCCCTTGGGTGCCCCCTCTCCCTATAAAAGGCCCCCTCTCCTCCTCTCACACACACCTCCTCGTGAAGGATCTCTCTCCCCCTCTAGAATTTATCCCCATGGTCTCGGACTAGCGAGATACATGTTCCCGGTGGCTTTCGGCAAGAAAGAGTTGTGCTTCCGCTGCATCGCTGGAGCGAGGAGGCGGAGGTTGCTCGGTGCCTCGAGCGTGTGCGAGCACGGATGCGCTGCTTTTGCGGCTAGGACTTCCTCTCGATCTTGAGATCGGCAAGAGATCGTCTACATCAACCACGAGTTTGGACTCGTTAAGCTTTGTCGGTCTTCAAGGGTATGTTCTCTACGGATATACATCCGCCCGTTGTTTGTATCTAGTAGATAGATCTTGGTACATAGTTGTTCCCATCGTAGGAAATTTTTTGTTTTCTATGCTCCGAATCCTTCACTACTTGATTACAAAGCTCATGACCACAACAAGATCATGCATATAGAGAGAGATGAACACATAGCTACCGGTAGAGCCCTTAGCCTCGAGGAAGAACTACTCCCTCCTCATCATGAGAATCAGTAACAGTGATGGAGATCGATTGAGATGGCTTTCTGTCCCCCGAATCCCCCTATCGGTGGCAGCGGCGCTATGGAGGTTTTCATGGATTTCTTCTGGATTGCCTAGGGTTTTTGGGTCGGAGGCTTCTTATAGGCGCAGGAATCAAGGTCGGTGGGGGTCCAGGGGGCCCACACCCCCTCCAGGCGCCTCCAGGGCTTTCCCGCGCCTAGGGGGGTGCGGACAACCTGTGGCCCCCCTCCGGCTCTGCTTCGTGGTTCCGTGTTGCTCCTGGAAAATAATAACTTTGGCTTTTGTCCCGTCCAATTCCGAGAATATTGATTTTCTGCCTTTCTGGAACAAAAAACAGAAGAAAACAGGCAACTGGCACTGTGGCAACTTGTTAATAGGTTAGTTCTAGAAAGGATATAAAAACACCTCAAAGTGTAGACAAAGCAAGGCAAAGTAGATACTAAACAAGCATGGAGCATAAAAAATTATAGATACATTTCCAACGTATCAAGCATCTCCAAGCTTAACTCCTGCTCGTCCTCGAGTAGGTAAGTGATAAAATAATAATTTTTGAGGTGACATGCACCCTCACAATAAAGATCAAACCATTTGCAAGCATTGAAAGCTGGGATCAAAGAACTCTAAACATGTGCATGAAAGATGGAGTTCTAACAATAGGACATAGTAACTATGCATGCAACATGAAAGACTACAAACAAAGATCATGAATAACTTGCATTGAAAAACGTTTGTTTGTTTCACATACAGAAAACATGGCATAGTGGCAATCAGCTTGTCCCTCATAGAGTAGCAAATAGATGCATAGGCACCTTCAAAGTTCACAAGGGTGACTAGAAACAAGTAGCACAAGAACAAGTAATATCACAATATGCATCAATCAATAAGCTTTGGAGCAATGCACACAAAATGACAACTATGCTCTCTTAATGGTGCCTAAAGGTAGAAGGTGGAGACTCAATATAATGATGGAAGAAAGGCCCTTCATAAAGGGAAGCAAGGATTTCAAGTTTCAAAAAGAGCTTCCAAAAATTATGATACTTGTTAGCTTCCAGCCCTCATTGCCCCTATCATAAGCATCTTGAAGTGATTAAGGTTAAAGTGAACAAAGATGGAGTATATGCTTGACGAAGTATAAGTTGGCAATCTCAAGTCCCTTGAATACGAGGGCCACACCTCATGCATACTCAACTTTGGGTCCAGGTAAGTTCTTGTCACTGTAAGTATTTGCATATCATTGAGAACCGCCAACGGGGTACCCCTTGCACATGGTACAGGAGATTTCCCATAACCAAAATGACAAGGCAAGCAGATAATGAGCATCTCAGCAATCTTCTTATGTACCATGGTAATATGGTGCTTTTTCTCTCTTTCCTCTTTTCTCAATGTGTCTCTTTTTTATAAGAAGAATGCTTGATAGATGTCACTATGGTGATGCTGCAAGTTTCCACCATGATTAGGCATGGCTTAGGCCATCGGCCCAGGCATTTCTCTAACACAGGATACAAACTCCATGGACTTACAAGTTCCCTCTTTATTTCACACCGGTGACATCCATAGACAAAATAACATGATATCAACTGAGTACAACAAGGTACAAGTGCAATGTTGAAAACGTTCCCCGTGACAACACGGTTCTGCTAATTCCAACTTATCAGTGCAATCATATACAAAAAAGTTGTCACAATGGTTTAAGTTTATTAGGGGCAAAGAATAAAGTGTGCCATCAAGTTTGTGAGGGCTTTAATCACTAAGTTTTCACATAACAAAATAGTTTTTAATTGGAAGACAGCTGAAAACAAGAATATACTTGGAATGGTGTAACACACCATGCATAGGAGTTTATAGTGGACACTTTGGAATAACTTGGTTTCTTGGGAGTTGTAAGGATGAGTAGAGCTTACACACACCAGTGGAGGCTAGCAAAATACTGGGAGCAACCAACTAAGAGAGCAATAATGACCATAATCATGCAGAGCAACAAAACATTACTAATAAAAGCATAGAGTGATACTACAAGTCAAGGACTAAATGATCATAGAGGCTATGGTGACTTGTTCATAGTCATAACATGGTGTGAGCATGTGCCTATTCAACCCAAACAAAGCATCAAAGGAGAATACCGCAATACTATGCTTTTGTATGCTAAAACAACGCATGATTCTTTCAAGGCACATCAAGCAATCCTAATTGTTTGGAACAAGTCATGCTATAGTAATAATCACTAAGCATAAGGTCAAAACAACACCTAGCATGTCATGCTAAAGTCTAAGTCACAGTCAATGCAAGCTCCTCTTGCACTTACAAGCAAGAACTTACTACTCCTTTCCAACACCAAGCAACTTATTTGAAACAACTCACAAAGATAATAATCAATAAAAATCAGTGAGCTTGTCTCACAAATCCACAGAGAAGAACTAAAAAGTTCTAAGATGAAATCTCAAGAAAACTAAGGCTAAACAGAGTGCTAGCAAAAGAGAACACTCACAGAATAATAAGAGTGAAAACTAGAGTGTTCTAGGCAATGAAAACAAAGTGTGTCTCTCTCCAAAAAGGTGTGTTGTGATCAACAAACTTTATTCAAGCAAACTAAGAAAACAAAAACCAAAAACCAAAAATAAGACACTCCAAGAACAACACAACTGTGCATGAAACGATAAAAACGAAGTGTCTATAAAGACCTGAGATTTTTATTGATGAAGAAGGGGATGCCTTGGGCATCCCCAAGCTTTGATGCTTGTACCTCTTGAATATTTCTTGGGGTGACACCGGGGTGGCATCCCCAAGCTTGATATTTTGTCCATTATTCATCTCATTAGATCATTCTTTCTCTACACCTAAATTTTTTCCTTCATACAAAACTTCACACAATCTTCATTAGCAATATTAGTGTATTCAAAAGATAATAGACCCTTAGGTAAAGCTTTGGAACAGCAAGACTTTTCACTAAAAACACATGCTACTGTAGAAGCTCCTTCAAAAAGCTCAATTCCCCAAAATAAAACTCAAATAGGAACCAATAAGAAGCAAATGCAAATAATGGCAGAAATCTGTCAAAACAGGCCAGCAGATAGAAACAGATTTTTTCGAAGACCTTATGTTGCTCAAATCAAAACGTGTTGAACTAACTAAAGTTAGCTAACATACTGGGGGATTTATTCGTAAATTTTCAGATCAATCCGAGTTACAGAGACTCCTCACGAATTTTTATGGTGGAGGACAGAAATCTGTTTCGGGACAGCAACTCTCTAAATCTTACTTCCCTCTCATTAGAGGTCATTCTTGGCACAAAAAGCAAACAAATAGGATAAGAAGAGGTTATTACTGAAGTAATAACTTCCAAGACTGAAGAAAACTCTTGGGTAATCTCCCAACAAGTACTTTTCTTTAATGCCTTTAAGTTAGGCTTGATAGCTTGAGAAGATGCTCACATAGGAAATATGGATTGATTTAAAAAAGAGCATCAAGAAGCAAATTCAAAGAACATTTAAGTCTAACTCACTTCCTATGCATAGGAATCTTGTAAAGAAACAAATCATGAAAGCACAAAGCAACAAGCATAGGAAATCAAAACAAGTGCAACTTCAAGATTTTCAACATAAAGAGGGGAAACTTAATATTGTTGTAATACATAAATCTATGTTCCCTCTCTCATAATAACTTTCAGTAGCAACATGAATAAAATTAACAATATAACTATCACATAAAACATTCTTATCATGATACACATGCATAAAATAATTATTACTCTCCACATAAGCATAGTAATTCTTATTAATTATAGTGGGAGAAAAATCAACAAAATAGCTATCACTATTATTCTCATCACCATCATCATCAAATATAGGAGGCATATTGTAATCACAATAAATTTTTTCCTCAATAGTAGGTGGACTGAAAATATCATACTCATCATTGTAATCATCATATATTGTAGGTAAACTATCATCAAAGAAAATTTTCTCCTCTATGCTTGGGGGACTAAAAATATCATGCTCATCAAAACCAGCTTCCCCAAGCTTAGACTTTTCCATAGCATTAGAAACAATGGTGTCCAAATAATTCATACTAATAACATTTCTATTAGCATGCAAATAACGTTCCATAGGTTTTTTAATTTTCTCTTCAAACACTTCATGTCCTAACTCAAGATAAACACAATAAAGCTCTCTAATTTTTCTGGTGTTTTCCATTAAGCCTAACTAGTGAAAACAAGAAACAAAAATACAGAATCTAAATAAAATAACTTCGAGCACTCACACCAGAGGATGTGAGTACCTTTTACCTTACCTCCCCGGCAACGGCGCCAGAAAAGAGCTTGATGTCTACGCACTTCTATTCTTGTAGACAGTTGTTGGGCCTCCAAGTGCAGAGGTTTGTAGAACAAAAGAAAGTTTCCGTTAAGTGGATTACCCAAGGTTTATCGAACTCAGGGATAAAGTGGTCAAAGGTATTCCCTCTCAAGCAATCCCGCAATCAAGATACAAGAAGTCTCTTGTGTCCCCAATGCACCCAATACACTTGTCAGGTGCATTAGTTCGGCGAAGAGATAGTGAAATACAAGTGGTAACGGTGCCAGAAAATAGCTTTTGACTTGTTGTTGATGTGGGGTAACGGTGCTAGAAAAGATCTGATGGCGTGGAGGAAAGATAAAATCCCAAAACCTTCCCGGAAAACGAAACAAAGATGGAAGCAAGCAAACATGCAACAGATCTAGTAGCAAACGGTGTTTCAATGTTTAGAAACAAGGCCTAGGGATCATACTTTCACTAGTGAACACTCTCTCATATAAATATCCTCTCTTCATGATACTACTCTTAACTACTCTCCGGTTGGACACTCTAATCATTGGTAGGGCTATAACAACACTCCTCAAAGTCCTCCTTCCCCAATCTAGGTAACCCCACACTGTCACCTTGAGCGCTAGATGGTTCCAACAAACACCACAATTTCATAGAGACATCCAACTCCAAATATAACTCATAATAAATATTCAATCTAGCCAAAGTGCCACACACGGTATGCATGTTGTCACTTTCACACATGTGGGGAAAAGCATAGATCTATTAAAGCACAAAGAGTATTTATGTATACTCAAACATAAGTGCCACCATGGTGTGCACACTGTCACTTTCACACACATGGGGAGAGCAGAGATCTAATGAAGCACTTGAGTAGCAAGGTAGATCTAATTGATTACAAAGCGCATGACCACAACAAGATCATGTATAGAGAGAGAGATGAACACATAGCTACCGGTAGAGCCCTTAGCCTCGAGGAAGAACTACACCCTCCTCATCATGGGAATCAGCAACGGTAATGGAGATGGTGATGGAGATGGATTCGAGGGCACTTCCCCGTCCCGGCAGGGTGTCGGAACAGAGACTTTCTGTCCCTCGAATCTCCCTTTCGGTGGCGGCGGCGCTACGGAGGTTTTCGTGGATTCTTCTGGATTGCCTACGGTTTTTGGGTCGGAGGCTTCTTATAGGCGCAGGAATCAAGGTCGGTGGGGGTCCAGGGGGCCCACACCCCCTCCAAGCGCCTCTAGGGCTTTCCCACGCCTAGGGGGGTGCGGCCACCCTCTGGCCCCCCTCCGGCTCTGCTTCGTGGTTCCATCTTGCTTCAGGAAAAATAATAACTTTGGATTTTGTCCCATCCAATTCCGAGAATATTGATTTTCTGTCTTTCTGGAACCAAAAATAGAAGAAAACAGGCAACTGGCACTGTGGCAACTTGTTAATAGGTTAGTTCCAGAAAAGTTATAAAAACACCTCAAAGTGTAGACAAAGCAAGGCAAAGTAGATACTAAACAAGCATGGAGCATCAAAAATTATAGATATGTTTCCGACGTATCACCACTTCATTGGCTATCCATATAGATTAAAAGGTTATCGTTTCTACTGTCCTGACAAATACACAAAGTTTGTAAAAACAAGACATGCGGTCTTCTTGGAAAACGAATTGATGAGGGGGAGCACGGTAGCTTGGAAAATCGATCTTGAGGAGAAGAGGGTGCATGCACCTAATCCGATGACTCAGGAGCCATTTTTCTCGCTACCTGTTGTGCCACCATCGACAACCCCTGAGGTTGTGGTGCATGGACCTGTTGTGACTCCACATGTGACAATAATGGGAGAAGGTTCGGAACTTGTCCATCAGGAGCCGCCTGAACCCACTGTTGAGCACGAAAGGGAGCCGGAACAGCCACACACAGCAAATGTGCTAGAACCTGAAGCACGAAATGAGCAAGAGTCTGATGAACTCAGAAGGTGTAAAATAGTAAGAAGACCAACCATTTTTAAAGAAATTTACAAAGTTTACAACACAGAAATAGTTCATATGAAGGGTGATCCCACCTCATATGAAGAAGCCATGAGAAACCCTCACTCATCCAAGTGGGTGGAGGCAATGGAAGATGAAATGAAATCGATGAATTCCAACAATGTTTGGGACTTAGAGGAAATTCCTAAAGAAGCCAAAATAGTAGGATGCAAATGGGTCTACAAAACAAAGTATGACTCTAGTGGGAATGTAGAAAATTACAAAGCTAGACTTGTGGCAAAAGGCTTTACGCAAAGAGAAGGGGTAGATTACAATGAGACTTTTTATCCGGTCTCATATAAAGATTCCTTCAGAATCATAATGGCACTAGTTGCACATTTTGATTTAGAGTTGCATCAAATGGATGTTAAGACAACATTTATAAATGGAGATTTAGAAGAAAATGTTTACATGAAACAACCCAAGGGTTTTTTCATGGAGGGGAAGGAAAATCTGGGATGCCGCCTAAAGAAATCCATTTATGGGTTAAAGCAAGCCTCTAGACAGTGATATTTAATGTTTAATGATACAATTAGAAGATTTGGATTTAAAGAGAATGTTGAGGATAACTGTATTTATGCAAAGTTTAAAAGTGGGAAATACATTTTCCTAATTATGTATGTGGATGATATCCTGCTTGCTAGCAGCGATGTCAGTCTACTACTAGAAACAAAGAAAATTTTGTCCTCAAATTTTGATATGAAAGATCTTGGTGAAGTTTCTTATGTTTTGGGCATAGAAATTCACCGAGATAGAAAGAATGGAGTGTTAGGACTGTCGCAGAAGGCATATTGTGAAAATATTCTAAAGAAATACAATATGCATGCGAGTAATGACACACCTGCTCCCATAGTCAAGGGCGACAGTTTTGGAAAATTTCAATGTCCAAAGAACCAATATGAGATCGATCAAATGAAGTCAGTACCATATGCTTCGGCCATTGGAAGCTTACAGTATGCACAAGTGTGCACTCGCCCTGATTTAGCTTTTATCACCGGGGTACTCGGTAGACATTAAGAGAATCCAGGCATATAGTACTGGAAAATGGTAAATAACAAAAGAAGAAAGGCTTGGGGTGGATACCTAGGCACCCAGAGACGAGGAAGGGCGTAGCAAGCGACACTTTGCGTTATGTGGAAGGCACAAAAGGCCCCATGCTAACATATAAAAGATCTAATTTCCTAGAAATAAGAGGGTATTCGGATGCAGATTTTGCGGGAGATAAAGATGATAGAAAGTCCACGACAGGATATGTCTTTACTCTCGCAGGAGATGCTATTTCATGGAGAAGCGCCAAACAGTCAATAGTTGCATCATCTACGATGTATGCAGAATTTATAACATGTTATGAGGTCATGGGATAGGCGTTATGGTTAAAGAAATTTCTACCCGACTTGAGAGTGGCAGACTGCATTAGCAGGCCACTAAAGATGAAATGAGCCCGCAGTATTCTATGCTCACAACAACAAGTCGAGTAATGCTACAAAGTCAATAGATATAAAGTATTATGTTGTGAAAGATAAATTCCATGATCAAATTATAAGTCTCGAGCATATAATGACAAAGGATATGCTTGCGGATCCGCTAACGAAAGGCTTACCACCCAATGTGTTCAAGGAACACTTAGCCGACATGGGATTAATGGAAAGCCTATGATTCCTGGACCACAGAAGCCCAAAAATAACAGGATTTGTTTCAAAGTAGAAAAGTATGTAGTGGTTGTCTGATTCTATCGGAAATTGAGCTGTGACGATGAAACATGCTCTATATACTAATCCATGATGAAACGAGTAAAGTATGAAGTATAAAGTTAAAAGTAAAGTTGAGACTAAGGGGGAGAATGTTAGATTGATCTCTAACGTGACCGAGCCCAACGGCACGATCACACCCTTGTCCGCGCCCTGATCGGGGGCGCCCAACCTCCTCATGGTTCGTGGGCCCCTGTCGCCGCGCTGTATATAAAGGGTGGGGTCCGGCAGCACACGATACGAGGTTCGTCGCTGTGTCGTACGCCCCACCGATATCCCTACCGATCTAGGGTTAGCGCGAGCCGACGGGAAGCACTGCCACCACCGCACACCCACGCCGTCGCCCTTTTTCCCATGGCCACCAACTCCGGTTCCGGCATCCCCTCTAGTTCGTGTTCCTCGAGCCAGGGCGCAGGTGGTTTCCCTCCTTCTCCGATCTCTATGCTCTATGCTCTCTGCTCTCTCTCTCTCACAGATGCTATAGGTCCAATCCTAGTAGCTACTGCCGGTAAGATCTAGAGCTATAGGAAAATGGTCGTTGCTCGCACCTCGAGAGGGAAAGTGAGTTGCATTTTGTTGGCACCCGCCACCTGCTTTACCACCCGCCCCGCACAAAGATAAAGATCCTACATAATGATTGCTTGTAAGAAGGTACCACGCAGATTACAGACCTGGTCTTTCATTGATTAGACTAGTGGATCATTGATTCCATTATTTTAATATGTTTTTCAAAGGAGTAGGAAAATGCAAAGAGGCTTTCATTCCCAGCATGTACTCCAAACCAGCTCCCGGTAGAAGGCTTATTGTTTATCTTCCGTGCAAGCATGAGGCATATGCTTTGCTCGGGTTGACTGCCTAACTATATGTAGGTATGCTCGATGCGTTGCTCACACTCAAATTTCCAGACATTTCTAATTAAAATTAACTACTCCGCTGAGTGAGACGGCCACCATGGAGAAGCTACCTCTGTGCAATTTCCGATACATGGAAAAGGGAACCCAAAGGGGCAGACTCAAGTCATAACCACATGATGAATATGTCTACTGTATTTACAAGGACATGCATTGAAGAAGTTGAATTTATGCATGTTATGAACTTACCATTAGTTTCTCAATTGACGGCGGTAATGTTTATCTTGATCCATCATTTCAACCGTGCAGTGCTCCTAGGTGACACGGGCGCTTCTGTCAAGCCAGTCCACGCGACCTTAATTCTAGACTTACAGATAAAAAAACCTTGCTACTAGTTTTGAGTAAAAAAGTAAGAACGAATCGTTAGTTGGAGTTTATTTCGACAGCATCATGAGTTGGGTCTCGTCACTTCAAAACATTGAGGCAGTTGTGCACCACTGATTGAGAAAAAAATAACAGCAAAATATTATATTATTTTTCATGTTGTTTCCTCCAGCACAAGTGCAAAACTTGCGCCAACCACCACCTCCAGCAACGAGTGTAGATGGCAGCCAGTGCAAATGCAAACATTTAAGAACGCATTAAAGTTTCAAATGTGGAGGTATTTGTATTTAGACAGAGGGAGTGCACAACTTTAATTTGGTTCAATACCGATGATCATCAAGTCATCATCTTATCCCTAGACAGATCTGCAGTAGTGCACCTTACTCTTTGGGTGCCGGCCGTGACACCTCCATCAGCTCGGAAGCACTTTAGACGCTGTGAGGATTCTCGTTGCGCCTCCTCCTTTAGAGACAAGAGGGGCCGGCACCGTAAACCCATAAGCTCATGCTCGGCATCGCTCAGGAGGCACTGGAAGACTGAGAGGATGACCTACTAGTCGATGCACTGAAAATTAGATGTGTCACATAATGCAACAATGCATTTTGCTAGTGGGACAAGTTGAATAAGGATCCTAAAAGGTTAAATTGTAGCCCATAAAACTCAGACAGATAGAGAAACATTTCCTGATGCCACTCATTTCAAGTTATAGTCCAAATCAACAGAAATGGAAGCTTCTAATTTCTCTCGGGGGAAAAGAAGAGAAACTTGCTGCATTGATCAGATGCGACAAACTAATTCTTACTTGCAGACTGAGGTAGCTAGTACGTTTTATATGGAGGAAAATTCATGTGGAATGATTACATGTGCTTATTTTTACTTATTTTTCTCTTTTTCTTGTAGGGATTTCCCAATTTTTCTCGTAGTTAGGTGTAGGCCAGGGCGCTCAGTCACAATCTTGTGACAACAAGGGTCAATACAAGCAAGTACTCCCTCCTTCTAAATATAAGATATTTTAGTCTTTTTTAACACACATGTATCTTTTATTTGACACTGTAATCCGCTCTTTATTAATAAGATAAAAACAAGTTACAAGATACGAACGAAGCGACCTTACAGAACAGAAAAGATAGGATAAAACTATGCAAAATACCAGCGCCCATCCTTCTCCTTCGGCACCATCGAAGCGATCACCAAAGGGGCGAAAGACAGATCACCACAACTCCCGAACTTGACGCGGCTCCATCGCTGATCAGCAGCTTTTTAGACCTACAAAGTAGCTTGCCAAAGGCAAAACCATTATCGTTAAACAAATCAGACCGGGGCAACATGTCCCCGGACACGCGACCAAACTCCATAACTGACACCCCCACACGACTACAACGTCCGGAGAGGAAATCAGAACTGCCAGCTTCCATCCACAAACCCAACATAGGATAAACCATCTTCAATCAGACACATACGCAGACGACCGTCTGCGCGTACTCCTGTACAACACATCCTCCCTGCTCCACCATGACGCCGGAGCAAACACCGTAGTAACGGGGGACAAAGCAGAAGGAGGGACACACCTTATGGGGTCGCCACCTCCGCCTCGATGACACCATCCAAAAAATCTTATCCGCCATGAGGGACGTCGTCGGTGTGGGAGTGAAGTTGAGGCAGATTTTTTTGCCTGTGCGCCGCTCCCACCACCCCAACGACGCTCCACGACCTGCAAAACCAAACCCTAACTACAGAGCGGAGAGACCGGATCCCCCTCCTCCTGCCACCGAAGCAGCAGGAAGAGGGAGAGGGGACCAACAAGAACGCCGGTGGAGATCAGGTGGTAGAAACGTCGACTCACTGGAGCCTGGCGGCTAGGTCAGGGGCGAAAGATTTTCTGGTGGAGATCGATTTCCGTCGAGATAACACATATGTATCTAGACATTTTTTAATGTATAAGCTCAATCATTTTTCTCCAAACATATGTACTAAAAGACGTCTAGATACGTGGGTTAAAGAAAAAAACATCTTATATATCTTTTAAAAAAGAGGGAGCAATAGAGAACTACAACTAGTCTCTAGAGGTGGCTATCCGGACAAGAAGTGAAACTCCTATTGCATCGCACCGACCTCTTCCTAACCCTCCTTCTGGTGGCAACGCTGCATCGCCCGGGGGATTCCACTGCCGCCCCCTCTCCCGGCCTCGCCACCCTCCTCTGCTCCTCTCTGCCGCTGCCGGAGGGGTCGCCGAGCAAATCCCCGTGGCGGTGGCGGCAGGGCCTCAGCTAGGCGTGATCTTGAGTGAAGGACGGCAGCAATCCTATCTTTTCTCGGGTCGTGGTGGCTCGTGACAACGCCGTCCGGTGCGGCCAGGCGGTGGGGAAGTTCTGGCGTTGCGTGGTGGTTCTAGACCCGCAGGATCTGGACCCGACACTGGGTTTCCAGCATGGTGCGCGTTGCTGGCAGCCCCAGATTAGCCATTGGTTGCCAAGGACGGCAAGGGGGTGCCGTACAGTTTGTGGGCGGTCCAAACTTCCGGCACTGGTTGGGGGCATCTGGTGTGGGCCTTTTTTGGTCTCCACCCCTCAACACGGTTAGAGGCAGGGTTGGGAGCCGCCGGTGGAGATGCTCTCGCTACTATAACCAAGCTAGGAATGACCTACTTCTCACCAAATTGATGCGGAGTAGTCTCTTATGGTGCAAAGATTCAATTAAGAAAATTGATGAAAATCAGCTATTTTGGTGGAAACACACGATTATAATGTTACTTCAGTTTTTTTTCCGCATGACAGTTGGATCTTTCATGTGCAATTCTCAAATGTCAGAATTGTACTCATTTGCTTTAGGACGCAACAGGTGTCTTAATGCAATCAGGTGGATTTGAGTGACATTTTTACGTTACCTTTGTCTGAAGAAGCTTATACACAAGTTGAGCAGATTCAGGACATATTGCAACAGCTGTGTCCACGGACAATTATTTATGAAGCTATAGGCATGTTCCAAGGAGGCTGTCCAGCATGCTACGCACAAGGCCTCACCAAATCAACAGGTAATGATGTCCTTGTTTATTCGGGGATCATCCAAAGCTACGGTCAGTAAGCCCTCAGCCGCCGCGTGGTCGATCTGTGAATCCTGCTAGGCGTTTGAGATAAGACTGAAAATTTTAACTAGTTCGGTAGGATTTTTTTTATAAAACTCCATATCCGTAATAAGGCTGACAATTTTACATGGTCTTTAGTCGCCGTATATGGGGCTATCCAGGATATTTATAAAGCTGACTTTTTACGCGAGCTTATGAATTTGACAAAGGACAATCCATATCCTATTTTTATAGGAGGAGATTTTAATTTGCTTAGATTCCCTCACGAGAAAAGTCATGACCGGTTTGATGAACATTGGTCTTTTTTTTTCAATGTTGTTATAGACAGTCTGGACTTAAGAGAGGTTACAATGTTAAAAAGGCAATTTACATGGGCTAATAGTCTTCCGGAGCCAACATACAAAAAACTAGATAGAATGCTTATGATACTGACTGGAAACATAAATTCCCTATGCTAACTGTTCGTGCTCTATAGCGTATTGAGGCTTTGTCGGATCATACTCCTTTATTTTTATTTTTTGGATCACCGTCATGGAAATCTACGAATGAGTTTAAGTTTGAACTCAGATGGATGATCCGTGATGGTTTTTACGAGATGGTTAAGGCTATTTGGAAGAAACCGGTCGGTGGCCAAACACCTATCGTACGATGGAATAACAAAATGCGTGTTTTACGCAAGTTCCTTCGTGGTTGGGCCAGACACACACCTAGGATCCTGAAAAACGAAAAACTACGCCTAACATCTATAATTGATGATTTAGAGGCTTCCGCGGAGGTCGAGCCGTTAACTATACAAAAAACTGAGCTTAAAAGCCAATCGAATGCAGAGATAGCCCGACTTCTGCGTGAAGAGGAACTCAAATGGTACCAACGCTCTAAAGTAAAATTCATTCTGAAAGAAGATGTGAATATAAGGTATTTCCATGTTGTTGCCAATGGCAAGCATAAGAAGAAACTTATTCACTCTCTGATTCAGGAAGAAGGTATAATTGAGGGACAAGAGCAACTGAAGTCATATATCACATCTTATTATAAATCCTTGTTTGGGGCACAGCGGAAAATTCATTCTCTCTGGATGAGTCCCAAACTACCGATATTCCCCAGGTTTCTGATGAAGAAAACAGCTTTCTAATCGCCTCATATACCGAGGAAGAGGTCAAGAAAGCGGTTTTTCAAATGGAACATACCAAAGCGCCAGGGCTTGATGGCTTCCCAGAGGAATTTTACCAAAATTTCTAGGACGTTATCAAGGAGGATCTGATGATTTTTTTTGGATTTTTACAAGTCGGTCAATTGGATCTCTTTAGACTAAACTTTGGCAATATAATTTTACTGCCTAAGGTTAATAATGTAGAGCGTATACAACATTATCGTCCAATCTGCTTACTTAACGTTAGATTTAAGATTTTTACTAAAGTTGCCACGATTAGACTAAACTCAGTTGCTGACAATGTTGTTAGTCCGTCTCAAACTGCGTTCATGCAAGAAAGAAATATCATAGATGGTGTTCTAATTCTGCATGAAACAATCCATAAACTACACTCAAAAAATTAAATGGTGTACTGTTTAAGATTGACTTTGAAAAGGCATACGACAAAGTTAATTGATCTTTCCTCCAGAAACACTCCGCATGAAAGATTTTTCTGAGGAGTGGCGCGGTCTTATTCAGTCGTTTGTGTCTGGGGGTAGTGTTGCCATTAAAGTAAATAAAGATACTGGTAAATACTTCTAGACCAAGAAAGTACTGAGACAAGGGGATCTATTATCACCTTTACTATTTAATATAATGGCTGATATGTTGGCTATCCTTATTGAGAGAGCAAAGACTGATGGTCAAATTGAAGGATTAGTTCCACATCTTATTGATGGTGGACTATCTATTCTTCAATACACTGATGACACAATTATTTTTATGGAACATGATATGGAGAAGGCTAAGAATCTGAAATTAATTTTATCAGCATCCGAGCAGCTATCTGGGCTTAAAATAAACTTCCATAAGAGTGATTTGTACTGTTTTGATGAGACCCAAAACGAGGCCCACCTATATGCTGAACTTTTCGGCTGTAGTCAGGGGCATTTTCCAATCAACTATTTGGGAATACCAATTCATTATCAGCGTCTCATAATTGCTGAATGGAAACTTGTTGAGAAAATGCTACAAAAACATCTTAATAGTTGGAAAGGTAAATTGTTATCCCTTGGTGGAAGACTAGTACTCATAAATTCAGTACTTACTAACATGGTATTGTATATGATCTCATTTTTCCAATTACCAAAAGGGATTTTGAACAAAGTGGATTATTTCCGTTCAAGATTCTTTTGGCAAGGGGATAGTAAGAAAAAGAAGTATCGACTCACCAGATGGAATGTGGTTTGCCGCCCGAAGGAGTTTGGTAGACTGGACATACACGATTTGCAAGTAAAAAACACCGTGCTTCTGGGCAAATGGCTTTTTAAACTACTTACAAAAGATGGTGTTTGGCAAACCATGTTATGGAGGAAATATGTGGGGTCCAAAGCTGTGTCTCAAGTGGTTTGGAAACACGGTGATTCACATTTTTGGGCGGGTCTTATGGCCACCGAAAAACATTTCTTTCATTTTGGTGCTTTCGAGATTAATGATGGATCACATATTAGGTTTTCGGAAGATAAGTGGCTTGGCCAAACTACTCTTCACGAACAATATTCATCTCTATATTCGATTGTTAGACACAAAGGGGATACAATTTCCACAGTGATGGAAGACTATCCTCCTAATGTATCTTTCAGAAGAAGTCTCATTGGGCCTCGACTGGTATCTTGGAACAATCTACTATTACGATTATCCACGATACAATTGTCGGACGGTGTTGACGTGTTTAAATGGAAATTACTAGAAAGTGGTCAATTTTCTATTGGCTCACTATATAGAGCTTTGGTCCAATCTGATATCCCGATCGATGATAATAGTAAAATTTGGAAAATGAAAATACCCCTTAAGAGGAATTGACATAGAAGTACACAATGTGTTTTTTGTCATCAAGATGAGACAATTCGTCAGTTATTCTTCCAATGCAAATTTTCTCGCTCTATATGGTCATTCATCCGAATAGCTTCTGGTTTATCTCCTCCACGTTCTGTAACCAATATTTTTGGTAATTGGTTGCATGGAATTGTTGATAAATACAAAACTTTGTTTAGGATGAGAGCGCTTGCCATTATATGGTCGCTATGGCTTTGTAGAAATGACAAGATTTTTAATAACATTGTGTCTTCTCCTCTACAGGTTATCTATCGAGCGACGGCTATCCTTCGATCATGGACTATTTTCCAACACATGGAGTTTCGTGACTTATTTGTGAAGAAATGTACGCGATTGGAGGACACCGCGAGGGATATTTTCCCCCGACATGGATGGCCACGTGATTTGAGGATTGATCTACCTTAAATTCAAGAAATTATCTCGATAGTGCCTTTTTGTAAGGCTTGTCTACCTTTTCCACTAGTTCTGTCATTCGTATGGCTATGTGCATCTTGGTTATGCAAAGGCCGGGTATAAACATTAAACAGTTTATGTTTATAAATGCGTCCATTTTTTTTTAAAGTAAGCCCTCAGCTTAAACTGCGAGCGTTGTACGTTGCCAGTTTTTCGTCGAATCATATCTCTATTTTACGAGGAAATTAACTAGTAGTTTTCGAATTATGAAACAAACGACAGACCCATGTGTGGTGTATGTATGAAATAGTCGTACACGCCCACAACTTTTGTCATAGTGTCATCTGCATGTTTCCAGTGAAACCTAGCCAGCAGATCAAATGCAGGAGATCGCTTCCGTTTGTTTCCTTTATGAAAGTTCCGAAAATGATCAGGTTGACATTTGGGTGATGCAGTTACAACCGCTTTTGCTGCCAAGCTAGCTTGTTTTCCATCTCTAAGGACACCTGATTCTTGTAACTATAACACCAAAAGTCGCATTCCTATTCTCCGTTTGTTTCAGTTTGTTTCGAGACTGGATTGTTCTATGTAAGTATGAGTTAGCTACAGGTACGTGCATCGATGTGTTTGTAGATCGAACACCTTTAGTTCTATGGTAGGACAACGAGTAAGTGAGTAAGTTCAGGGGAGTAAATATTGGGAGACGGCTTGAAGAGATTCAGACAGATGGGGTTCTATGCTGCCGTAACTTTCAGGTCTCTCTGCTTACATGCTTTTCAGATATCCCAGAAACTTTGGTGTCACAGGATAGGTGCATTTCACGAGGTAAATAGGATAAAATCTGACTATCATTCTTGAGATTAAAAGATCCGACCGGGAACACATTATGTACTGTATGTATTCATCAATTCGAGCATGAGCGACATCTTTTGGTCATCTTTTTACTCATACGTAGTCATCATTGATTTATAGTACTTCCTCCGACCCATATAACTTGACTTGGATTTGTCAAAATTTGGATAAATTAAATAGTGTTCAGATTCATCCATATCTAGACAAATTTAAGTCAAACTAATATGAGTCGGAGGGAGTAAGTAAATATGCATGTTCTCTGCACGAGTAGCCTGATAAAATACATGATAAATTAACTTCACCCTGATATGGTGAGCCTGTACATATAATCCTAAATACTAGCAAAAAAATTCATATGTCCTGGATTTTTGCCAGGTTTAATCACTATCTAAGCGAGAAAAGGAAATGTAGTTTAAGCTCTGATCACATCACATTGCTAACAAAATCTCAAGCACTTATAACAAGCCAAAAACACATAATACCGGATTTTTTCACACTTCCAACAGCAAACAAGAACTACTTCAGAAACTGGCTGGCAGAACATCCCCCAAAGAACCTATAAATGCACCAAGCGTTGTTCGCAGCGCTTCCAATAGCAGCTGGCCTCTATTAGTCACCCTTTCTTCCAGCAGACAGCTAAGTGTTCATGACGATGCACGACGTTCCGTGAACATCGAGCTGTCTCCTGAAACATGGTTCCATGATCGATCAGAAGCCACAACCCAAGCATCTCAGGGAACCTAAAGAGACTGTTTCCTGATGCCACCTATTCTCTAATAGACAGGGGCAGTGCTTTCTCGTTTCTCATGTGTAGGTGCAGGTTGCACCGTGTTCTCTTCAAGCTGAAGTAGTTAGCTGGATGATGTCGCCATAGCTATATATAGGTGGAAGAGTCTGCATATACATGAATGTTTTCACCTTGGCTTTAAAAGAAGAGTAGGTGAGTTCAAATATATAGGTGGAAGATTCTGCATATATATGAATGTTTTCACCTTGCTCTAAAGCAACACGGGTACGAGAGCATGTAGGCGAGATGCTACAAGTGATTTCTGAGTAGTAGTACTACGTTGATTTCTTGAGTGCGCGCTTTCACGAGTGTGTAGAACGACGACAAAACCAAAAGAGACATGTGTTGTTTCCCTTACATAATTTTGCGACAACGTTTTCTTATTGTTGTCTTTTTGAAGACGTTTCCTTTTGGAAAATCTCTTTTGTATGGGAATTGTCTTTGATGATGGTTAGAGTGTTGTTGATATGAGTGATTGATCATCTTGGGCAGGACCTTTTTCTCTTTTTTTTTCGGTTGTGTGCATCCTTGATGTCTTCAGCCATCTTGTTGATGCATCAGATGTAATTGATATCTTCGCAATATAAATATATTCACTTTATAAAAACTAAAAGCAGTTAATAGATAATTAAAACATTCATGCACGTCTCAAATAAAGAGAATCTTTTAAGTACTTCCTCCGGTCCAAATTAACTATTACATATTTACGAAAAAATGTTTTCTAAAATCTGTCTATGTTCAATGAACCCGTGAAAACTATTTTGTATCAGAGGTAGTACTTAGAATAGTACCGAAATTAACAAACAACCACAATCATCCATATGGACTAGAGAGAACTTCTACAAATGTTCGGCGATAAAATCAACTGTGTGCTTCAATCAGCAAAACCGTCGTACACAAATCGGGCATAAAAAATTCATGTGCACATCATTTCCTTGGACGGAATTATTTGGTCCATCCATCAAGGTATATTTGCTAAGATCATCATGATGTTTGTGGATCAACACGTTGTGTTTCACCTTTTCTCTTTTTCAGAAAAGGGAAAGCCCCAATCGATGCCTATAGCTATATATAGAGCCTTATTTAGGTTCAAAGTGTTTATAGCTCAAAGGTCGGACAAAGTGGATACTGAATCAACCAGTCGGAGAATAAGTAATATGAAATATCTTTGCATCAACATGTAATTATATTGTTGGACTGTTATCCGCACTTGTTGAACAAATCTCATGCAACCGTTTCTAAATGGATGCACCCAAAGTCCATGGTCCTCCCCTTCTCCGCTGGCTGTATAATGGCATCCTTTTCGTTTTATTCTCCTCTTTTTCGGGTTTTTTTGGGAATTTTCTCCTTTTTATTTCCCTTCGAGTGAGGTGTAGGCCACGGTGCAAATACAATCTCATGGCAGCTGGGATCAATACGAGCAGGTAGGTGAGAACTATAACTAGTAATCTCTACAATACATCATGATGGACAAACATTTGTCAACTACATTGATTGGCATACATTATGAGTTTGAAAACATCAGTTGGACAAGTACAAAAGGCGTTTTCTCCGGAGAGCACATGATCCCACAAAAGAGAACCATGTACCAGTTGCATTTGTCTTAGTATACAAACCCTAAAGTAGAAGGAGGCTCGTGCATTATAAATCTTCAGAAATAGAACATAGTTCTCCTTTTCAAGCATTTCGATAACTTCTACAATTGCCTTGATCTCCAGCTACATTGATCCGAACAATACAAGGCTAGGGACAACCTACTTCCTACCAAATTGTTGTCGAGTATACACTGGCGGAGCTAGCACAGGTACGCTGGGGGGGCAAAACAGAAAACTTTATTGTCTGGGGGGGGGGTCAAAATATTGTAATTTCCTTAATCTAACCCCTTGTTGAAAAAAATTCTTTAGCAAATGTCTAAAAGCTGGGGGGGCAGTGGCCCCTGCTCACCTCAACGTAGCTCCGCCACTGCGAGTATAGTTCCTTGGTGGAAAACAGAGTAAAGCAAATTAGTGTTTTTGAAGATTTTGCAAGATGTGAAATACTATAGTCGGTTCACTTTTTGCATGATATATAACTAGACCTCTGTTGTTCTTAGCTTTTAAATGTCAGGACGATACTCATTTGCTTTGGACATCAATGGTAGTACTTTTAATGAAATATAACTGACCAGGAGGATTTTAAATTGTTATGCGGGGGTGTGTGTAACTCTAGGATTGAGATAGATCCCGTGTCTTGTCTTGTACTCCAAGATGATCCTTCTACGCTTATATATGTTCGCCAATGAGGCTCAATATACATCCAACATATTCTGCAAATCCCTCTCTATCGTTTATATGGTATCAGACTAAACCGTCCCTAAACCTAGCCGCCGCCACACGCTTCCGCCGCACCGCCCCCGGGAGGATCGATCTCAATTATCTCCCCAAGGGCCGCGTGATCCACAGCAGGGCTCGTCCGCTAATCCATGATCAGCTACCCCGTTGAGTCTTCTTTTCCAATCTATAGATCGGTTACGTTTTTCTCTCCGCCGGTCGCTTGGCCGGTTTATCGGATTGAGTAGCCCACCGACGTCGTCATCGCTGCGTCTCTACTCCGACAACGACATCGACCTGCACCAGCCATCTTCATCAAACCGTGTGGCACGGATGCACGGGCTGCACATGGGACACACCTACCTGCGTCGCAACAGGTTGTTCTGGTCCGTGCGGTCACCATCCCCTGTCCGTTTTATCGTCATCGTCCGAGACTTCACCGACAATGCTGCCATTGACTCCGATCTACGCGTCGTTCATGCCATGACACAGGCGCCCCATTGGTTTGATCGACCGATCCCGCGTGCATCTACGCCAAGCACGTCCCCAAGCTCCTATCATCAAGCTACGATCAGCCGCTGTGTCGTCCTTTCGGGCCGGAGCGCCGCCGCTTTGGTCCTCGCCTGGCAATTGAGAGGCCGGGTGTAATACTTAAACCTTTTAAGTAATAAGGAGCCGTTTATCGAAAGAACAAATATATTTCTTGCTAAAATAATGACCATCGTTCGGCATATCAGGACACAAAGTAATTCAGGTATCCAAAACATGCATTGCTATCCACTAGGAGCTACGCTCCTGTGAAACGATGTCGCACAAATCAATTGTCTTGCCAAGACGGATCAACAGTATGAAAGAAACTATTTCCTGAGGCCACTCATTCCAAAGATAGCGCTAGTCCAAACCATATTTCCTAATTCCTAGGACGACCAAGCCCCGACGATGAAACTTCTAGTTTCTCCCATGCGCAAGCAAACTTTCTCGATCAATTGTGACGATCTAATTATCTAAATGTTCTCTCTTTCTGGATGGAGCTAAATAGTGTAGTACATTTTATAGCTAAGCAGAAATCAGTCGCACTGGTGAAGCCCGTGTGTCACTTTCTTTGTTTCTTTATCATTGAGTGAGGTGAGCAAGTCTCTCACGAGTAGTACTATAATGCACCCTTGTATTTTTTTAACCTTTACTATATATAAGGAAACATATGTACAAGGATATTTATAACTTATTAAGGCTTTGTCTTTACACCGTGAGGGATTCCATGATATGGTAAAATCGGTATGAGAAATACATGTTGGTTGTACCTCAATACAAATGTGGAAATAATAAAATGTGTGTGACACATAAATACCTTGCTGGTTGGGCACGACATATAACAAGTATCTTTAAATTAGAAAAACAGTGACTTTCGTCGGTAATTGAGGACCTCGAAGCTATAGCAGAAGTTTGACCTCTTACTGACCATGAAATTGAGCTCAAGAGCCAATCAAATGGAGAGATAGCACAAATTCTACGTGGGGAGGAGCTCAAATGGCACTAACGTTCTAAATCTCAATTCATACTGGAAGGAGATTCGAATACAAGACACTTCCATAGTGTTGCCAATGACATTTGCATAAAAAGAAACTTATTCACTCTCTAGTTCAGGATAAAGGAACGATTGAGGGACATGAGCAACTGAAGTTGTATATTAAAAATTACTACAAAGGTTTGTTCAGGGCTCCTGAAGAAGGTAATTTCTCAATGGATGAGTCTCGAATAGACGGTATACCCCAAGTTTCCAAGGAGGAAAACAACTTACTCACTTCCCCTTTACTCTCAGGAGGAAGTGAAAAAGGCTGTTTTCCAAATGGAACACAACAAAGCTCCTTGTCCAGATGGTTTCCGAGCAGAGTTCTACCAGAATTTTTGGGATGTCATTAAATCGGACCTTCTAGATTTGTTCAGTTCTTTGCATGCTAGACAACTAGAACTATTTCGCCTAAATTTCGGTGAGATTATTTTATTACCTAGGTTAATGATGCAAAAATGATCCAACAATAGTGGCATATTTGTCTTCTTAACGTTAGTTTTAAAAAAATTCACCAAGTAGTAACAATCAGGCTGAACACAGCAGCTGATCCCATGTGGTCAGTGCTTCTCAGACTACCTTCATGCAAGGCTGGAACATTCTGGATGGGGTGGTTATCCTTCATGAAATAGTACACGAACTACATAAGAAAAAGTTGAATGGGGTTATTGTCAAAATAGATTTTGAGAAGGCCAGTATGAAAAGTCAGGTGGTCTTTCCTCCAACAGACTCTCAGAATAGAAGGTTTTTCTACAAAGTGGCGTGTGATACGCCCAATTTGCATCACCATTCTATATCATAATTTACCTCTATTTATTGATATTTGTCTTATTATGAGGTATTACTTATGGATTTTTCATCTGTTTATGCATGTTGGATGATTCTTGGAGGATGGACTGCCGGAGTCTGGATTCTGATGGAAAAATACCAGAAAAATATGGAAACATATTATTTCTCCAGAAGAATGAGGGAGCCAGAAGGAGGGACAAAGAAGGGCCTCAGGGGTCCCACACCCCCTAGGCGTGGGCCCACCTAACCCCGCGCCTAGGGAAGGTGTGGCCCACTTGCCCGGCCTCCGACTCTGCCCCTTCGCCTATATCTTCCCTATGGAACCCTAAGCCTCGGGGAGCGACCACAGATAGATTTCCGCCGCCTCTGGGGGCGGAAAACACCGAGAGAGAAAGATCTCTTCGACAGATAGATTTCTGCCGGGGGAATTCCTTCTCAGAGAGGGGAGACCGTTGCCATCAACACCGTCGTCAAGATAGGCTTCATCGGGATCATCATCATCCACACCATCATCTCCACCAGCACCATCATCACCACTCCGTCCCACTGTAACAATTGTGTTGGATATTGCTTTAGTTCATTAGGGGAAGCTTTCCCGGTGTTTATTACTATTGTAGTTGATGCTTGTGAGTGGAACCATTGGATTATTGTTTATGTTCAGATTGTTATCCATTACCATATCATCTTTGATCTTGATCCATATGATGTCTTGTGAGTAGTTCGTTTAGTTCTTGAGGACATGGGAGAAGTCATGTTGTTAGTAGTGAATCTATGATGAGTTATTATTCAATGGTTTAGTATTTAAGTTGTGGTGCTATTCTTCTAGTGGTGTCATGTGAACATCGACTACATGACACTTTACCATTTATGGGCCTAGGGAGATGCATTGTGTATTTGGATACTAATTGTGGGGTTGCCGGAGTGACAGAAACCTGAACCCCCGTTAGGACAATTTGCACAAGGGAGCGTAGGATCTCAGAGTTTAAGGCTATGGTTAGATTTATATCTTAATTACTTTCCTATAGTTACGGATGTTTGTAGGGGGTTTAATCACAAGTATGTATTAGTCCAAGTACGGTCGGTACATTAGCACATGTTCATCCACACAACACTTACAACACCAGAGAAGAGTACTCAACTATTTGAAGCGAAAGCACTTGACAGAATTCCCATGTGTCCTCGAGAATGTTTGGTCCTTATAAGTATTTTCACCGGCTTGTCCTTTGCTAAGAAAGAATTGGCCACTTGCTCTGTTTGTCCGTTACCTTTGTTACTTGCTCCTTGTTTTGTTGCCTTGTCAGAAAACCACTAAAAATACGTTTGCTAAGTATTTACAGGGATTTCCTGCTCCATACCACTGTTCAGCACTTTCTGCTCCTCATTGGGGTCGACACTCTTATTTATCGAAAGTACTATGATACACCCCCTATACTTGTGGGTCATCAAGACTATTTTCTGGCACTGTTGCCGGGGAGGGAAGCGCTATTGAAGAGTGGAACTGTTAAGGGGAAATTTTACTATGAGTATTGATTTTGTTACTGCTTGTTTCTTTGTTTCCAATATGGATAATCCACTTGGTTTTCTGTTTGGGAAAACTACTACCACTGCTAGGGTAGTAGATGAACCACCACCTGTTGAGATAGATCCTTTTAAGATACTACAAGTATTGTTAATCGTGTTATGGATAATTATTATTTTGGCGATGGAACTATCCATCCCAGTGATCACTTGCTTTTTATCCATAAATTATGCAGGTTGTTTAAGTGTGTAGGTATCACAACTGAACAGGTGAAGAAGAAGTTACTCTCCATAAACTTGAAAGGGAGAGCTGAAGAATGGTATAAGCTGCTGAAGAATGGTATAAGCTGCTGAAGAATGGACAATCCATGGAATAGGAGGAGATGGCATCTCTATTTTACTATAAATTTTATCCTCCCAATGAGATTCATAAGGATATAAATCTTATATATAACTTTTGGCCTCTTGATGGATGATGGCGCCCACCACTTGTCGTGGGACGCTTCGTTGGAAACCCCAAGAGCAAGGTATGAAGCAGCACAGCAGCAAGTTTCCCTCAGTAAGAAACCGAGGTTATCAAACCAGTAGTAGGAAGGAAAAGTCACACAGGTGTTGCAAGCAATGTAGAGACCTGCACAACACAAACTCAAGACTTTGCCCCAACGAATCAGTGAGGTTGTCAAGCTCACCGGTTTGCTGTAACAAAGGACTAAACGTATGGTGTGGAAGGTAATGGTTTGCAGCAAGTAAACATGTAACAATGGAAGATGTATCAATGGTAAAGATTGGACCGGGGTCCATAGTTCACTAGAGGTTCTCTCCTTATATAAACAACATGGCATGAAGGGTAAACAAATTACAGCGGGGCAATTGACAGGAACTGAGCAAGGCATAACAATGCAATTACTAGCCAAAAAGATCCTATGAGGTTGATTGGGCAATACAACAATATACATAGACCGTCATCCAACTACATCTATGACTAGAATTCCACCTTCAGGTTATCATCCGAACCCCCTCCAGTATTAAGTTGCAAGCAACAGACAACTGCTTTAAGCAAAGTGTGTAGGTAAACAGTCCACATGTTCCATGAACAAGAGACCGTTGTTTTCTCCCTAGTAGCAACAGCACATCTACAACCGAAGAGATTATTGTCACTTCCCTTGGAAACTAGAGGCATGAACCCACTATCGAGCATAAATACCCCCTCTTGGAGTCACTAGCAACTACTTGGCCAAGATAACCACTAGCAATAGAGAGTATGCAAGATCACAAACAACACAGACATGATAGAATCATAAATATAAAACCATTAATCAAACCAACATAATAATCTCAATATCCATCGGATCCCGCAAACACAACATGCATGATTACACATAGATTAGATCTTGATCATGAATGGAGCTCACAAGATCTATACATGAAAGCACAAAGGAGGAGATACAACCATCTAGCTACTACATGGACCCATAGTCCAAGGTGGAACTACTCATGAATCATACGGGAGAGAAGGCCTCCAGGATGATCTCCCCTCCGGCAGGGTGCCGGGAAGAGCTTCAGATCCCCTCGATCTAGGGACGCTGGTGGCGGCGGCTACAGACGGTTTCGTGGATTTCTGATTGGGTACTCAGAGTTTCTGCATTGGGGGCTTCTTATTGGCGAAGGGGCAAGACCGGGAGGCGGCCATGGCCACCAATCCCTAGCCAGGCGCAGGCCCACCTGCCCCCATGCCTGGGGTGGGTCTGGCTCCCCTGGCCGGCCCCTCTGGCTCTCCTCTGGACTTCTTGTTCCCCATGGAAAGTAATTTACTTTGACATTTGTCCCGTCCAATTCCGAGAATATTTCTTTACTAACTTTTCTGAAACCAAAAACAACAGAAAACAGGCATCTGGCACTATTGCAACTTGTTAATAGGTTAGTACCAGAAAACATGTAAAAAGCACCTCAAAGTGTGGACAAGTAAAGCAAAGTAGATACTAAACAAGCATGGATCATCAAAAATTATAGATACGTTTCCAACGTATCAGCATCTAAGCTTAACTCCTGGCCTCCTCGAGTAGGTAAGTGATAAACAGAATAATTTTGAGGTGACATGCACCCTCAGAATAAAGATCCAACAATTTGCAAACATTGAAAGCTAGGATCAAAGAACTCTAAACATGTGCATGAAAGATGAAGTTCTAATAATAGGACATAGTAACTATGCATGCAACATGGCAAGCTACAAACAAAGATCATGAATAACATGCATTGAAAAATGTTTGTTTGTTTCACATGCAGAAAACATAGCATAGTGGCAATCAGCTTGTACCTTATAGAGTAGCAATATAATGCATAGGACACCTGCAAAGTTCACAAGGGTGACTAGAAACAAATAGCACAAGAACAAGTAATGTCACAATATGCATCAATTAATAAGCTTCGGAACACTGCACACAGAATGACAACTATGCTCTCTTAATGGTGCCTAAAGGTAGAAGGTGGAGACTCAATAATGGTGGAAGAAAGGCCTTTTTGTAAAGGAAGCAGGGATTACAAGTTTCAAAAAGAGCTTCCAAAAATTATGGTACCTGTTAGCTTTCACCCTCATTGTCCCTATCATAAGCATCTTGAAGTGGTTAAGGTTAAAGTGGCAAAGTGGAGTATATGCTTGACGAAGTATAAGCTGGCAATCTCATGCCCCTTGAATACGAGGGCCACACCTCATGCATACTCAACTTTGGGTCCAGGTAAGTTCTTGTCACTGTAAGTATTTGCATATCATTGAGAACCTCCAACGGGGTACCCCTTGCACATGGTACAGAAGCTTTCCCATAACCAAAATGACAAGGCAAGCAGACAATGAGCATCTCAGCAATTCTTCTTATGTACCATGGGAATATGGTGCTTTTTTCTCTCTTTCCTCTTTTATCAATGTGTCTCTTTTTTTATAAGAAGAATGCTTCATAGATGTCACTATGGTGATGCTGAAAGTTTCCACCATGATTAGGCATGACTTAGGCTAGCGGCCCAGGCGTTTCTCTAACACAGGATACAAACTCCATGGACTTACAAGTTCCTTATTTATTTCACACCGATGACATCCATAGACAAAAGAACATGATATCAACTGAGTACAACAAGGTACAAGTGCAATGTTGAAAACGTTCCCCGTGACAGCATGGTTCTGCTAATTCCAACTTATAAGTGCAAGCATATACAACAAAGTTGTCACAATGGTTCAAGTTTATTAGGGGCAAAGAATAACGTGTGCCGTCAAGTTCGTGAGGGATTTAATCACTAAGTTTTCACATAACAAAATAGTTTTTAATTGGAAGATAGATGAAAACAAGAATATACTTTGGAATGGTGTAACACACCATGCATAGGAGTTTATAGTGGACACTTTGGAATAACTTGGTTTCTTGGGAGTTGGAAGCATGAGTAGAACTTACTCATACAAGTGGAGGCTAGCAAAAGACTGGGAGCAACCAACTAAGAGAGCAATAATGGCCATATTCATGCAATGCAACAAAGCAAACTAATCAAAGCAAAGAGTGGTACTACGAGTCAAGGACAAAATGATCATAGAGGCTAATGGTGACTTGTCATAGTCATAACATGGTGTGAGCATGTGCCAAGTCAACCCAAGCAAAACATCAAAGGAGAATACCACAATACTATGCTTTTGCATGCTAAAACAACGCATAATTTCTTCAAGACATACTAAGCAATCCCAATTGTTTGGAACAAGACATGCTACAGCAATAATCACTAATCATAATGTGAAAACAACACCTAGAATGGCATGCTAAAGTCTAAGTCACAGTCAATGCAAGCTCCTCTTGCACTTCAAGCAAGAACTTACTACTCCTTTCCAAACACCAAGCAAACTTATTTGAAAAACAACACAGCGACAACGGGGGTCCAAACTACTTTGCTCAAGCAAACTAAACAAACTAAGCAAAGAAAACGAAAACTAAGACGCTCCAAGAACAACACAATTGTGCATAAAACAATAAAAACGAAGTGTCTAGACAGACCTGAGCTTTTTATTGATGAAGAAGGGGATGCCTTGGGCATCCCCAAGCTTTGACGCTTGTACCTCTTGGATATTTCTTGGGGTGACACCATGGTGGCATCCCCAAGCTTGAGCTTTTGTCCATTCTTCATCTCATTGCATCACTCTCTCTCTACACCTGAAATTTTTCCTTCATACAAAACTTCACACAATCTTCATTAGCAACATTAGTGTATTCAAAAGATATTAGATCCCTGGCAAAGCTTTGGAACAACAAGGCTTTTCACTAAAAACATAAGCTACTGTAGTAAATCCTTCAAAAATCTCAATTTTACCTGAAGAGAACTCAAAAAGGAATCAATAAGAAGCAAATGCAAATAATGGCAGAAATCTATCAAAAAAGACCAGCAGGTAGAAACAAATTTTTTGAACATCTTTTGTTGCTCAAATCAAAAAGTGTTGAACTAACGAACGTTAACTAACATACTGGGGGATTTATTCGTAAATTTTGAGCTCAATCCGAGTTACAGAGCCTCCTCACAAATTTTTTTGGTGTAGGACAGAAATCTGTTTCGGGACAACAACTCCCCAAATCTTATTTCCCTCTCATTAGAGGTCATTCTTGGCACAAAAAGCAAACAAAAAGGATAAGGCGAGGTTATTACAGAAGTAATAACTTCCAAGACTCAAGGAAACTCTTGGGTTATTTCCCAACAAGTACTTTTCTTTAACGCCTTTAAGTTAGGCACAAGAAGCAAGAAGAATCAAGTATTTTTAAATGAGGAAGCATTAACATCAAACCTTGCTTTCAAAGGAGGAGCAAAAATCAACTTCTCTCTTCTCATTGGGAAGTATTTAATACCTTTCTTGAATGGAAAATGATATTTGATGGTGCCTTCTTTCATATCAGTGATGGCACCAACTGTTCTAAGAAAAGGCTTTCCCAAAGTAATAGGACAAGAAGCATTGTATTCAACATCCAAAACATAGAAATCAACAGGGACATAAGCATTGTTAACCATAATGAGAACATCATTAATATTCCCCATGAGTTTATTCTTAGCATTATCATTGAGTGGGACATTCAAATAACAATCTTCTAATGGTGGGAAATCAAGCATTTCATAAATATTCCTAGGCATAATAGAGACACTAGAACCAAGATCACATGAAGCTTTGAGATCAAAGTCATTCACTTGCATATTAATAATGGGTTCCCAACTATCTTCTACTTTCCTAGGAATAGAAGCTTTGTTTTTTAACTTCTCTTCCTTAATCTTAACAAGAGCATCTGTAATATGTTTGGTAAAGGCAACATGCATATCACTAGCATCGGGACTTCTAGCAAGATTTTGCAGGAACATAATCACTTTAGAAATATTGCAACCATCAATATCAAAGTCAAACTTAGCATCACTAGTGGTAGGCATAGTAGTAGGAGGAATAGGGGCTACTTGTGGTTTAGTCGTGATAGTGCACACACTATTGTTTCTATCAATTTCAGCTTCCCTTTCCCACCTAGCATGAAGTTGAGCTAACAGCCTAACATTTTCATCAATAGTAACTTGTATGGCATGAGCAGTAGCAAAGGTTCAGGTTTAGCAGCCATTTTATTAACCAAGGAAGTTTGAGCTTCAGACAAAGAGGATATATTTTTCTCAGCACTCAAAATTTTTGACTGTAAACTAGGAATTTCTCTATTCAGATTATCAAGCTGATGACTAATATTTTTCAAAATGATAGATTGCTCCTCCATAGTTTTAGTGAAAATCTTGTTTTGCTCATATTGCATTCGCATAAAGTTTTTAGTGGATCTCTCAACTTCTAGAATCCTCTCTTCACTAGGCATTCCAGATCTATTCTAATAAGTATTTCCACTAGGAGGATAAGGCCTATAATTGTTGTTGCTACCAAAATTATTCCTATAGGCATTGTTGTTGAAATTGTTGTTTCTAATGAAGTTCACAGCAACTTGCTCTTCTTGAGCAACCAAAGAGGCTAAGGGAACACTATTAGGATCTAGAGGAGCTTTCTCATTAACAAGCATAGCCATAATAACATCAATCTTTTCACTCAAAGAGGAGGTTTCCTCAACAGAATTTACCTTCTTACCATGTGGATCTCTCTCAATATGCCATTCAGAGTAGTTAACCATCATATTATCAAGGAGCCTTGTTGTAGCTCCCAAGGTGAGTCCCATAAAAGTACCTACAACAGCAGAATCCATCAGGTTTTCTTGAGGAGAAGTTCAAACCTGCATAAAAAGTTTGGATAATCATCCAAGCAGTGAGTCCATGAGTAGGGCAATTTTTAACCAAAGATTTCATTATTTCCCAAGCAGGAGCAACATGTTCATTATCAAGATGTTTAAATTTCATAATGTCACTTCTCATAGCAATAATCTTAGAAGGAGGATAGTACTTTCCAATAAAAGCATCTTTGCACATCTTAATAGATTTTATGAAATTAAGCCTGGAGCAGGTGGAGCAATAGGCGTGCTTAGAAAATCATTGTTGTTAGTGCTAGTGAAATCACACAACTTGGTGTTCTCAGCAGAGTTCATTTTGGCAAAGGTGGGCAAGCCAAAAACAGCAACAGCAGCTAGAGCAGGAACTATTTTTTTTGTGTTTTTGAATAAGGCAAGAAAACCAAGCTAGACTAATTTTTTGGGTTTTTTTTTGAAAATAGGCAAACAAAACCAAGCAAAATAAACAAAGCAAACTAAAAACAAAGTAAATATAAAGGAAGTGAAGGACTCCCCTAGTGAAGACGTCCTTAGCCTCCCCGGCAACAGCGCCAGAAAATAGCTTGATGGCGCCCACCACTTGTCGTGGGACGCTTCGTTGGAAACCCCAAGAGCAAGGTATGAAGCAGCACATCAGCAAGTTTCCCTCAGTAAGAAACCGAGGTTATAGAACCAGTAGGAGGAAGGAAACGTCACACATGTGTTGCAAGCAACACGGAGACCTGTACAACACAAAATCAAGACTTTGCCCTAACGAATCAGTGAGGTTGTCAAGCTCACCGGTTTGCCGTAACAAAAGATTAAACGTATGGTGTGGAAGGTAATGGTTTGCAGCAAGTAAACAGGTAACAGTGGAAGATGTATCAATGGTAAAGATTGGACCGGGGTCTATAGTTCACTAGAGGTGCTCTTCTTAGATAAACAACATGGCATGAAGGGTAAACAAATTATAGCGGAGCAATTGACAGGAACTGAGTAAGGCATAACAATGCAATTACTAGCTAGAAAGATCCTATGAGGTTGATTGGGCAATACAACAATATACATAGACCGTCATCCAACTGCATCTATGACTAGAAGTCCACCTTCAAGTTATCATCCAACCCCTCCAGATAAGTTGCAAGTTATGACAAGCTGCTTTAAGCAAAGTGTGTAAGGTAAACAGTCCACATGTTCCATGAACAAGAGACCGTTGTTTCTCCCTAGTAGCAACAACACATCTACAACCGAAGAGATTATTGTCACTTCCCTTGGAAACTAGAGGCATGAACCCACTATCGAGCATAAATACCCCCTCTTGGAGTCACTAGAAATTACTTGGCCAAGATAACCACTAGCAACGGAGAGCATGCAAGATCACAAACAACACAGACATGATATAATCATAAAGATAAAACCATTAATCAAACCAACATAATAATCTCAATATCCATCAGATCCCCGCAAACACAACATGCATGATTACAAATAGGTTAGATCTTGATCATGAACGGAGCTCACAAGATCTATACATGAAAGAACAAAGGAGGAGATACAACCATCTAGCTACTACATGGACCCATAGTCCAAGGTGGAACTACTCATGAATCATACCGGAGAGAAGGCCTCTAGGATGATCTCCCCTCCGGCAGGGTGCCGGGAAGAGCTTTAGATCCCCCCGATCTAGGGACAGTGGTGGCGGCGGCGGCTACAGACGGTTTCGTGGATTTCTGATCGGGTACTCAGAGTTTCTGCATCGGGGGCTTCTTATAGGCGAAGGGGCAAGACCGGGAGGCGGCCAGGGCCACCAAACCCTAGACAGGCACGGGCCCACCTTCCCCCGTGCCTGGAGTGGGTCTGGCCCCCCTGGCCGGCCTCTCCGGTCTCCATTGGACTTCTTGTTCCCCACAGAAAGTAATTGACTTTAACGTTTGTCCCGTCCAATTCCGAGAATATTTTTTTACTAACTTTTCTGAAACCAAAAACAGCAGAAAACATGCATGTGGCACTGTTGCGACTTGTTAATAGGTTAGTACCAGAAAACATGTAAAAAGCACCTCAAAGTGTGGACAAGTAAAGCAAAGTAGATACTAAACAAGCATGCGGCATAAAAAATTATAGATATGTTTCCAACGTATCAATGGAGAGAGTACATCTCAAGCTTGGGGGAGATTGAAGTTACTAATGCTTAAGTGTCCTATTCATGAACTCCCTAACAATATTATTATCATTAACTTTTATGCTAGGCTTCCTCTTCATGATAAAGATTTACTAGATGCTTCTTGTGCTGGATCATTCACACGTATGAAGGAAGAAGCTAAATGGGATCTCTTAGACCGTATTCAAGATAACACCGAAGCTTGGGAGAATGACAAAGGAAGAAAGTCAGGTATAAACTATGATTATGAATGCATTAAATCTTTTATGGAAACTGATGACTTCCGTGATATTAGTAATGAGGTTGGTCTTGATCCCCAAGTGCTTGCAAAATGTTTTAAGTACTTTTCCTATTATATTGAGATTCCCAAGAAAGAGTGGGACAAATACCATGCTCCTTATAAAGACATTGTTACCCATGTTCCTGCCAGCGTAGAGGTTTGTACTGTTGATCCTATTTTGCCTGAACTTTATGTTGATAAAACTCCTTTTCCTTCCAAGGTAAGGGAGCATTCTATTATGGCTAATGTGGTTAGCAAAAGCGCAAAGAAAACTGTAGGGTCCGATGAGCTTATTGATATTGAACCTGTGGTAGCTATTGTGAAAGATCTTGTCACTAGAAATATAAAGGATGAGCATATTGTCTTCTGTGAAGACGCTACTAATATTGTTTCTCATCCTAAGAAAGTTAGAAAAGCTAGTGTTCATGTGCTTTCTGTTAGAATTGGTAGTCATAGCTATTATGGTTTATGTGATATTGGTGCTAGTTCTAGCTTTACAGGGAAATTATGCATGATATTGGTCCTTGTGAGCTTGAGGAAATTGATGTGGTTATTCACCTTGCTAATAGAGAGCAAGTTTGCCCCATTGGCATTGTAAGAGATGTGGAGGTCCTATGTGGTAAGATTAAATATCCTCCTGATTTTCTAGTACTTGGTAAAGAAGCTAGTAAAACCTATCCTATTATCTTTGGTAGACCCTTTCTGAATACTTGTGGGGCTATCATAGATTGTAGGAAGGAAAAAGGACTAATTTTGCTGGAGAGTCTTATGAGTTTAATTTTTCCAAATTTGCCAAAACTCCTTATGAAAATAAACTGCCAGATGAGGATTTCAGGGTTGAACAACTTTCTGCTATTTCTCTTGCTCCTAACAATGCCTTGCAGCAAAGTGATGTCTTCCTGAAGGAAAGAAATGAGATTGACGAGGCTTTCCTTCGTCAGCCTGAGTTACTTAAGCATAATCTACCTGTGGAAGATTTGGGTACCACACTACCACCTAAAGGCGATCCTGTTTTCGAATTAAAACCTTTACCTGATGATCTTAAATATGCTTATCTTGATGATAAGAAAATATATCCTGTTATTATTACTTCTAAACTTTCAGGAAAGGAAGAAGAAAGGTTATTAGAGATATTGACGATTTAAAGGGGATTTCTCCTACTATATGTCAGCATGCTATTAATATAGAGCCTGATGCAAAACCAGTTGTTGAGCACCAATGCCGTCTAAATCCTAAGATGAAGGACATGGTAAGAAATGAGGTATTAAAACTCCTTGATGCTGGTATTATTTATCCTATTGCTGATAGTAAATGGGTTAGCCCTGTTCATTGTGTTCCCAAGAAAGGGGGAATAACTGTTGTGCCTAATGAGGATAATGAGATTATACCCCAAAGAGTAGTGGTTGGGTATAGAATGTGCATTGATTTTAGAAAGATTAATAAAGTTACTAAGAAAGATCACTATCGCTTGATGCAGAGGCTGTGTGCATCGCTTGATGCAGAGGCCGTGGCGATGCTCCCATTTCGAAAAAAACTAACAAAGATCACTATCCTTTGCCCTTTATTGATCAAATGCTTGATAGGTTGTCCAAAAAGACTCACTTTTGCTTTCTTGATGGTTATTCTGGGTTTCCTCAAATTGCTGTGAAAGCACAGGACCAAGATAAAACTACTTTCACTTGTCCTTATGGTACTTATGCTTATATGTGTATGCCTTTTGGTTTATGTAATGCTCCTGCTACCTTTCAGAGATGTATGTCTGCTATCTTTCATGGTTTTTGTGAGGAAATCGTGGAGGTTTTCATGAACGATTTTTCCGTCTATGGAACTTCTTTTGATAACTGTTTGCACAACCTTGATAAATTTTTGCAGAGATGTGAAGAAACCAACCTTGTTCTTAATTGGGAGAAATGCCATTTCATGGTTAATGAAGGGATTGTTCTTGGACACAAGATCTCTAAAAGAGGCATTGAAGTTGACAGAGCCAAAATTGAAGCAATTGAGAAGATGCATTGTCCTAGGGATATCAAAGGTATTCGTAGTATCCTTGGTCATGCTAGTTTCTATAGGAGGTTTATTAAAGATTTCTCCAAAATTTCAAAGCCCCTTACTAATATTCTTCAAAAAGATGTACCTTTTGTTTTTGATGATGATTGTAAGGAAGCTTTTGAAACTTTGAAGAAAGCTTTGACAACTGCTCCTATTGTCCAACCACCTGATTGGAGTTTACCTTTGAAATTATGCGTGATGCTAGTGATTTTGCTGTGGGTGTTGTCCTTGGACAACGTGTTGATAAGAAGTTGAATGTTATTCATTATGATAGCAAGACTCTTGATGCTGCTTAAAGGAATTATGCTACTACTGAAAAATAGTTCTTAGCTGTAATCTTTGCTTGTGATAAGTTTAGACCTTATATTGTTGATTCTAAGGTTACTATTCATACTAATCATGCTGCTATTAAGTACCTTATGACAAAGAAGGATGCTAAGCCTAGGCTTATAAGGTAGGTGTTGCTTTTCCAAGAGTTTGATCTGCATATTATGGATAGGAAAGGTGCTGATAATCTTGTTGCTGATAGTTTATCTCGTCTAGAAAACATTTCTTTTGACACATTGCCTGTTAATGATAGTTTTCCAAATGAGCAGTTAGATGCAATAAGGGTAAGTCCACATGAAAGTCCTCGGTATGATGATTATGCTAACTTTATTGTTTCCAAGTATTTGCCTCCAACCTTTACAACTCAGCAAAGAAGGAAATTCTTTTATGATCTAAGGCATTACTTTTGGGATGACCCACACTTATATAAAGGAGTAGATGGAATTATGCAAAGATGTGTTCCAGAATTTGAACAATAAGAGGTATTGAGAAAATTTCATGGAAGTGCTTATGGAGGACATCATGCTGGGGATATGACCGCACAAAAGGTTTTACAATCTGGATTTTATTGGCCCACCCTTTTTAAAGATGCAAGGAAGTTTGTCTTATCATGTGATGAATGCCAACGAGTAGGTAACATCTCTAGACGCAATGAAATGCCTATGAATTATTCTCTTGTTATTGAACCTTTTGATTGTTGGGGATTTGACTTTATGAGGCCTTTTCCTCCTTCAAACGGGTATACTCATATTATTGTTGTTGTTGACTATGTTACAAAGTGGGTAGAAGCCATACCTACAAACAGTGATGATGGTAAGACTTCTTTGAAAATTCTCAAAGATGTCATTTTTCTTAGGTTCGGTGTGCCTAGATATCTCATGACTGATGGAGGATCTCATTTTATTCATGGGTTTTTTAGAAAAACTCTCGCTAAGTATGATGTAAACCACAGAATTGCTTCATCTTATCACCCCCAAACTAGTGGGCAAGTAGAACTTTCCAATAGGGAAATTAAATCTATCTTGTAGAAGACTGTCAATAGATCTAGGAAAAATTGGGTTAAAAAGTTGAATGAAGCTTTGTGGGCTTATAGAACTGCTTATAAAAAATCCTATGGGGATGTCTCCTTACAAAATGGTCTATGGGAAAGCTTGTCACTTGCCTTTAGAATTAGAACACAAAGCTTATTAGGAAGTGAAAGAGTTGAATAGAGATTTTAGACTTGCTGGTGAGAAAAGACTACTCGATTTAAGTAATCTAGATGAGTGGAGAGGGGAAAATTATGAAAAAGCTAGGCTCTTTAAGGAAAAAGTAAAAAGAATGCATGATAGGAGAATTCTCAAAAGGGAGTTCCATGTTGGTGAGAAAGTTCTTTTGTATAGGTCTGGTCTCAGATTTTTTGCAGGGAAACTGCTCTCCAAATGGGAAGGACGTTTTATTATCAAGGAAGTGTACCGTTCAGGTTCCATCAAAATTTCTTCTCTGAAGGATGACACAACATAGGTGGTTAATGGTCAAAGACTAAAACATTATATTTCTGGAGATTCTTATAATGAAGATGTGGATGTTATTTAAATGGTGACTCTAGAAGAATTTATCAGAAGCCAAACACCAGAAACTACAGAGTTTGTCCTTGAATAGGTAAAAGTGGTGAAAACATAAGGTTCGTGAAACTCTAATCTTTTTATATTTTTGATGTTTTTAATACATAAGGGAAGTTACGAGACGAAACTGAAGAGGAAATGAAGCCCGAGGTGGACAAACCCACCCCAGGCGCGGGCCCAGCCTGGCCGCGCCCCCCTCGATCTCCGTCTCCGCCTCGTTTCCATGTCAAAACCTTCCTTATGCATTGAAACTTCGTAATATCTAACCCCCCGGATCTCCCGAGGTTCGTGCATTGTGTTCTCGTTGTGTTTTCGTTTCAATCTGTTTTGGTTAGGAAATCTTCTCAAGTTTAGAGCGCCATGGCCTCCACCAACGACAAAGGCAAGAAGCCCGTGGAGATAGAGTTGTAAGAACAAACCGCTGCGGGAACAAGGGGAAGGAAACCTACTTTTGTAGGAGCAATTAACACTACAAATGCTTTTCTTTTCACATGCAGGGAATTGTAGCCTTTGGTCCAGACTTCAGATACTGCCCCGAGGCAGCGGAAGCCTATCGAACCACTGATGAGTTTTGTGAAAGATACCGTGCTTTGAGGATAAAGGTGGATGAACTTCAAGAGGAGAACAACAAGCTTCATAAGATGCTAGAGGGTTTTCTTATTCTAAACAAGGGGGCAACACCACACCGAAAGAGTAATTCGTCATTAGGTTTGGCATCCCCTTGGCTTGTTCCAAGCTTGGAGGAGAGCCGCGGTATCACCACCATTATCTTTTATCTTTTACCTTTTTAGTGGATTCATATCTGTGGTAGAGGGATTATCTTATAGTTTGGTTTGCATGTGGAAGTATCTCTCCTTTAGTTGATTATCTATGTATCCCTTGGTGTGAGTGCCTTTATTGAATATTAATGAGAAGTCTCATTACTTTTTGCACTTCTTATTTTAGTTTGCAATCTCTATTATATGATGGATCTTGTTGATCAGTATTGGAACCACTTTGGGATTATCAAGTGGATCTAAATTGATTTTGGCAAACCGAGTTATGATCAGTAGCATTACTATGAAGGATTAATTGGATCCATGCCACTCCAATTTCCATAACTTGAGAAATGCCATTACAAAAAATGAAGTTGGAGATATGCCACTCCAACTTTCTCATACCTCTATGTATGCCATTATCTACACTTAAAAGAGAAAAATGGTTCATAAATACATGTATTTCATTATGTACATCAGTATTTACCATACTGCCCCTGTTTTGAACTTTTGGCAGCATTTTGGCCTTTTCAAGACGCCAAAAAATTCAAAAAATTCAAATTTTCGTTGAAATTTGAACTGCTCGGAAAAATATGAAAAAATTACAGAAAATCAAAAACGGTAATATTAGTCTACTTTTTTAATTTTAGTCATTTCTTGGCAGCATTTTGGCCTTTTCAAGACGCCAAAAAATTCAAAAAATTCAAATTTTCGCTGAAATTTGAACTGCTCGGAAAAATGAAAAAATTACAGAAAATAAAAAACGGTAATATTAGTCTACTGTTTCAATTTCAGTCATTTCTTGGCAGTTTTGGATCTCTAAACTGACATTTTAATGCCTGTACAGGAACTTGACAAATTTTGGCCGAAAATTTGAACTTTTTTAAAAAAATCTGAAAAAATTACAGAACATCAAGAACACTAATATGAGTATACTTTTCTAATATGAGCCATTTCTGAGCACATATGGTCCCTTAAAATGATGTGAAAATATCTGTCCAGAAACTTTGACACAAAAATTCGGCAGCATTTCCTTAGAATTTATCATACATTAACAATGACAATAGTTCACATAATAGTTCATAAGCATGACTGAATAAACAGGTTCACAAGTACGTTTCAGTAGAGTTCCATGGCAAATAGTTCACACAACTAGTACCAAAAGCACCAAAAGCAATTTAAAGGACATAAGTTCACAACTGAATCAATCGTTAACCACCAAGCCAATATAGAAGGCTTCTCTTTGCACCAGATGTAGGCTGCACTACTGGAAGTGGATGTGGAGGTAAAACAGGCACAAATAGAACATTTTTCTTGGCCTTTCCCCCTTTAGACAAGGTTTTTTTTCATCGGGTTGTTTTTCTTGTTCTTCTGTTGTGCAGTAGGTTTCCTAGCCTTTTCTTATGATGTAGCTTTCTTTACGGGAGTTCTCTTCTTGGCCTTTTCTTGTGTTGTAGCTATCTTCACATGTGTCTTCTTCTTAGAATGTGTGTTGGGCTTTTGTGGAGTTGTTCTAGCCCTTTTCCTGCATTGGAAACAAACAAATTCAGATTGAGTAATAAAGACTAGGTTAAGTGCAGCATTTTACCTTACAAGGTTGATAAGTATTTCATCATCTGATGCATCACCATCCATTTAGGAGTTGTTTCATCATCTTTCTTCCTGCAACAAGAACAAGATAGACCAGTCTTATGTATAAGTTTTGAAAAGAGGATTTCGAAACAGAATTAACTACTGAATCACCTTTTTGTTGTCGGTGTAGATGGGTCTGGTACACCATCATGTATGTAATCATCTACAGCCACATACTTAGGATCAGGAACTTTGCATGTCTTTTCCATAAGCCCAGGTTCCTTGCATCTCTTACACTTGACTATTTTCCTTCCAGGTTCTAGCCATCCTCTTATCCTTTGAACTCTTGGCCTACCAGCCACTGCTTTCTGTAAAGGAGGATGCACCTTGAATCCCAAATCCACATGTGTCCACTATGACTTGTCTGTCATTGTAGGAATTCTCCCAGCATATGCTGCCTTTAACTTCTCCACTGAATAGTAATCATCCACATATTTCTGAATCTCAGCACCATAAATGCTACAAATGAAAGCAAGTGCATGCATGCATGGTTTTCCAGAAACTTGCCAAACTCTACAAGTACATGTGCGATTTTGTAAGTTGACAATGTGCCTTTTGATAAATTTGAGATCCAGCAAAGTAACCTCTGCCTCATATTAGTGGTCCAAAGAATCTTGTTTCGGCCAATTGTTTTGCTAAGAGCATTTAGATGCTTCATGGCATGAGGAAGAATTCTGCTATTTAGTTTTTCACTTATCATTCTTATAACACAAAACTTTTCTGTGACAAGCTCCCGAATTCTATAAAAAAGGTTGCAAACATTGAGCCCTTTGAAGTCTTTAATTTTCTTGTTGAAACTCTCAGATATGTTGTTTGTCAAATAGTCAACCTTGTTGTCCTCACCAAAACCACATCTATACCACAACCTATGGTGATACATATCTCGATATTCAATAGCTGCTGGATTTGCTCCTTTAATTATGTTCACATGATGCCTAAACTTACGATCTGAGAAAGTCCTTGTTGCTGGGTACAAATTATCTGTGTACACTTTACCATGGAATTTCTTCATGAAATTTGAATATGCCTCATGCACTCTCGGTTTTCACACTCGGGGAACACAAGATCAATGGCAGTTTCTAATCCTTTGCATGCATCACTAGAAATGACAAGTCCAGGTGGGGAAGCTATAGCTCTATGCAATTGTTTCATGAATCATTCCCAATTGTCATTAGTTTCAGAATCAAAAACGGCAAAGGCTACGTAATATAACCAGTTGTGTCCATCTACAGCAGTTGCTGATGCTAGCTGCCCCTTAAATTTCCCATTCAGTGTCATTGAGTCGACACCAACATAAGGCCTACAACCAGCTAAGAAACCATCAATGCAAGGCTTAAATGCAACAAACATTCTGTTGAAGTGGTATCTATTTCCATTTTTCAGTAGCTCTATCTCTATAATGCTCCCTGGGCTTTTTTGTTCTATCTCAGCTTTCCAATTAAAAAGCAATGGAAAAATATCTTCATAACTATCATGAATTTGATAGAGAGATACTTCCATACCATACCAAGCCTTGTTGTACTCCAGTTTGATTTTGTACTCATCTTGCAGCTTTGCTCTAGTGGCTTTTGCACCAACCCCGGGATTTTTCTTCACCCAGTCCCCAATCCTATCAGCAATCCATCTCTGTGAAGCCATTGTGCAATTTGCCAGCTTCGTAGTTGGACAATTGTGCTAAAATGGAAGTGTTTTTATCTGTGAATGAGAAAAAACTGCATAAGTATGGTGCAGCAAAGAAACCTTGCAAATAAATAATAAACATGTAAACAACCCATACCATGACTGTTTTACCATCCTGGAGTACCAATGCATGGATGCGCCATTTACATGTCACATGTGCGCACCGAGCAATAAATCTAATGGAGTCGGTTTTAATTTTTGCCAACTTAAACCCAACAATAATAGCTCGCTGCCTTACAACTTTTCTACAAGCCACAATGTCAGGAAAAAGAGCCCCAACTCTTATGTCTGGGTTCTCGGGGTCATGCACCACACTATAACCAGCAGGGTCAATGTCATCCACTTCTTCCTCTTCATGTTGCGCAATCATATCAGCATAATTATCTTCCCCCTGTATATCGCCGCCCTCCTCATCACATGTTGCCGAGACATCCACATGGACATCATACAAGTACTCATCATCTACCCCGACATACTCCTCAATTATGTCAAATGGGTCAGTTTCTATAACAGCGGCAGATGGCGCCACTTATGCAGATTGCTTTAATGGCAAGGTTGAATTAGATGCTGCAGCCTTACTAGGAGTTAGAGGGCATCCTTGGAAACTCACCAGCAGCACGTCATTATCAGGAATTGTAGGCTCAGGCACATAGTCATCATTGTCAATCATAGGCACAATATTTTCAGAACAAGAGTTATCAAGCACAACAATAGCAAGTGAAAGCTTCCTCTCTGCTCTGTACATGTCAAACATCAATTGAAATTGGTAATTTTTCAGTTAGTCTAACATCTTGCGCCATGATCACGTGAAAATACCAAACAACCATACTCTGATCCCTACCAACTCGAATCTCTATACTTAATCCATCCATGAGCACATCCATGGTGAAATCATTGGAGTTTATATTCCATCTAATTGTTTTCCCCTTCACATAAGATTTCCTACCGTTCGGTTCCTTCAGCACAAACCCTTGAACAACAAGGTCTATGCTAAAAGTATTTGTCAATTCGAGCCTACAAATTCATGACAAATTGCAACAAACAGAGAGTCAATTCAAGCCTACAACTATCTGTACATTCAAGAACAGACAAGATAGACAGAGAGATAAGTGAGATACTCACTCGTATGGTGACTCCAGGGTCGGTGACTCCATGGACGGGCAGTCCGTCGTCGGCTTCATCCTGCTGCATCGCCCTCCTTTGGACGCGTCGACCACGCCACATCGCCTCCTACAGCATCTGCTGCCGCTTGCCTCCTCCAGGAACCTCCCCCTAGCCACCGCCGCTCGCCTCCCTCTAGCCGGCGCTGCTCGCCTCTAGCGCCACCACCACTCGCCTCCCTATAGCCGCCGCCGCTCGCCTCTACCGCTGCCGCCAGCTAGTTAGGGTTAGAGGCGCGCAGCTGTGTTAATTTGGGGGAGGGCATAGTATCACGAGCAGGGATATGGGTTGACCGGGAGAACTAAAAAAACTATTCAGATAACCAAGACCATATATGTTCTTGTATTAGATATAATGGCATACCTAGAGGTATGGGAAAGTTGGAGTGGCATATCTCCAACTTCATTTTTTGTAATGGCATTTCTCCAAGTTATGGAAATTGGAGTGGCATAGATCCAATTAACCCACTATGAAAGAGAAAAAGAAAGAAAAAAAGGCTTACAGCTATTTTGTATCATTTGTTTTCTTTCTTGTTTGCTCATAAGCTTAGAATTTTTTATTTAAGATCTTTTGTGTCTTCAAGGAATATTGAATGTTTGGCTTTATTACTTGTATGTTTGCTTGTTTCTTTCAACTCTCTTGCTTGCTACCCAGCCTTGCTAGCCAAAAACCTATTTTGAGAAGGCATACTTCTCATTTTTCCAAATCCCTTTGAACCAAAACTTTTGCCATTTGTGTCCACCATATCTACCTAGTAGCTTTTGCTATTCCAAGAAAATTCTCAAGCTTCATCTACCTTTCGAATTAAAAAGTATTTTGTTATGTGAAAACTAGTTAGTAAAGCTCTCACGAACTTGATATCACACCTTTTTTACTTGCCCCTAATAGACTTGAACCATTGTGAGCATCGAAGTTGTATATGCTTGCATCTATTTTAACATTGCACTTGTACTCCGTACATAGATGATATCGTGCTCTTTTGTCTATGGATGTCAATGGTGTGAAATAAAGAGGGAACTTGTAAGTCCATGGAGTTTGTATCCTGTGTTAGAGAAACGCCTAGCCATGATTAATCATGGTGGAAACTTGCAGCATCACCATAGTGAGTCATCTATGAAGCATCCTCAATAAAAAGCTATGCACATAGTAAATAAAAAGATCGCTGAGATGCTCATTGTTTACTTGCCTTGTCATTTTGGTTATGGGAAAGATCCTGACCATGTGCAAGGGGTACCCCGTTGGCGGTTCTCAATGATATGCAAATACTTACAATGACAAGAACTTACCTGTGACCAAAGTTGAGTAGCATGAGGAGTGGCCCTCATATTCAAGGGACATGAGATTGCGAACTTATATTTCGTCAAGCATATACTCCATCTTTTTCCACTTTAACCTTAATCATCTCAAGATGCTTATGATAGGGGCAATGAGGGCTCAAAGCTAGTAAGTACCATAATCTTTTGGAAGCTCTTTATGACTTGTAATGGACCTTTCTCCTAGTTACCAGTTGAGTCAGTAAACCTACTTCCTCTCTATCTCCAGCAAGAATTTGAGTTGTTGTGTTTCAAGCATTCATATGGTGATTTATTCAATCATGTTCTTTATCTTCCTTGTTTGCACAAAACTCTTATCTATTGAGTATTACTTTGAAAGCCTTCACTTGTGAAAAAGCCTTTTTGAGCAAAGAGTGTTCCTGTTTTGAAACTTCTACAAAAATCTTTTGTGAAACTATTTACCAGTTGTTCTCTGGCCAAGAACAAGTTTTCCAATTCCAATTATGATTTATCTTTGTGCATCTCTATTGTGACTGTTGTACTTGGTTGCAAGCTAAGTTATATAATGGTGAGTTGCTTTCTTCTATGAGTTGTGCAATGGTAAGTGTGATGCTTCTTGTTCGTATTCTTTTATATTTGCATCACCATTCTATATCATAATTTACCTCTATTCATTGATATTTGTCTTATTATGAGATATTACTTATGGCTTTTCATCTGTCCGTTATGCATGTTGGATGATTCTTGGAGGATGGACTACCGGCGGATTCGATGGAAAAGAAGGCGGAAATTTCGCAAAGATCGAAAATACCAGAAAAATATGGAAACATATTATTTCTCTAGAAGAATGAGGAGCGGAGGAGGGGAGAAGAAGGGACTTTATATTCCCTAGGAATCCTAAGCCTCGAGGCGACCATAGATAGATTTCCGCCCCTCGGGGCGGAAAAACAGAGAGAGATTTCTCCTTTCAGATTTTGCCGGGAATCGGGAGGAATTCAGAGGGGAGAGATCATCATCATCATCATCATCATCCACACCATCATATCCACCATCATCACCGATATTGCTTTAGTTTATTAGAGGAAACTTTCCCGGTGTTGATTACTATTGTAGTTGATGCTTGTGAGTGGAACCATTGGATTATTGTTTATGTTCAGATTGTTATCCATTACCATATCATCTTTGATCTTGATCCATATGGTGTCTTGTGAGTAGTTCCTTTAGTTCTTGAGGACATGGGAGAAGTCATGTTGTTAGTAGTGAATCTATGATGAGTTATTATTCAATGGTTTAGTATTTAAGTTGTGGTGCTATTCTTCTAGTGGTGTCATGTGAACGTCGACTACATGACACTTCACCATTTATGGGCCTAGGGGGATGCATTGTGTATTTGGCTAATAATTATGTTAGATTTATATCTTAATTACTTTGGTTTAATCACAAGTATGTATTAGTCCAATTCATCCACACAACACTTACAACACTATTTGAAGTGAAAGCACTTGATTAATTCCATGTGTCCTCGAGAACGTTTGGTCCTTATAAGTATTTCCACCGGCTTGTACTTTGCTAAGAAAGGATTGGGCCACTTTCTCCGTTTGTTCGTTACCTTTGTTACTTGCTCCTTGTTTTGTTGCCTTGTAAAAAACCACTAAAAATCCATTTTCTAAGTATTCACTGGGATTTTCTGCTCCATACCACTATTCAACACCTTTTGCTCCTCGTTGGGATCCTATACTTGTGGGTCATCAGCGTGCTTTAATTCTTAGCTATGTGTCTGATGGTAGTGTATCCATTAAAATCAATGATAACATTGGAAAATACTTACAGATAAAGAAATGACTAAGACAAGGTGACCCATTATCACCAATGCTATTCAATATAGTGGCTGATATGATAGTCATCATGATTGACCGTTCAAAGTATGATGGCCAAATTGAAGGTGTGATTGCTCATATGGTTGATAGTGGATTGTCTATCCTACAATATGCTAATGATACAATTCTGTTTATGGAACATGCGCCAAAAAGCGATAAATCTGAAGTTAATTCTTTAAGCGTTCGAGTAACCTTCGGGTCTAAAAATTAATTTCCATAAGAGTGAATTATTTTGCTTCAAAGAGGCTCAAGATGAGGCCAATCAGTATGCTGAGCTATTTGGCTGCGGACAAGGCCAGTTTCCAATTAGATAATTAGGCATACCGATTCATTATCAAATGCTGAATGGAAACTTATTGAGTACAGGTTAAAATTAAGATTAAGCATTTGAAAAGGTAAATTGTTATCCTTGGGGGGACGATTGGTTCTCATTACCTTAGTACTAAGTAATATGGTACTATTTATGATATCCTTCTTTCAACTGCCAAAAAGAGTTTTAAAACGATTGGATTACTTCGGCAAGGTGACAGTGAGAAAAAGAAATATTGACTTGGCAAAATGGAGTATAGTTTTTCATCCCAAAGACTAGGATGGGCTAGGTATTCATGATCCCGAGGTCAAGAATTCAACCCTCCTTAGTAAATGGCTCTTCAATTTACTTACAGAAGATGGGATATGGCAAACTCTCCTTAAATGAAAATATGTTAGCTCGAATGCTTTATCTCAGGTATATTGGAAACTTGGTTATTCACATTACTGGGTTGGTTTAATGTCTACGAAGAAATATTTCTTCCTCTTTGGATCTTTTTCAATGAAGGGTGGATCAGAAATACGTTTCTGGGAAGACATGTGGCTAGACAATGCTACACTCCAGGATTTCATGTGATGCTTGGAAGCATTGATTGCATGTATTGGGGATGGAAGAATTATCCATTCGCTTGGCAAGGGTTGTATGAAGGTCATACATGAGAGTGCGGTGTTTACTTAAAGTTGTGGCAGATTATGACATATGGATTGAGCACACTTTCTTTGAGATGACGGGTATCACATTGACGTGAATGTGCTATAGAGCTCTCAGGTGTTTGAAAGACTTATTGAATGCCATGCTCCGAAGATAATATTTGATAATCAATGGCCACCCATATATCAAAGTGCACCACCTAGATGATGACATATGTCTAAAACGGCCAACTTTTTAAAGAGAATCTCCATCCTTTTATTGAGAAAAATCTTGGTTTGCTCCTTGCCAAGAGAGTTGTAGGAAGAATGTTGAGTGGGTATTTGGTGTGCTGCAAGCTCATTTTTCTAGTGTTTGGTACCATACTCTTGCGTAGTGGACATCTAAGATGCGGGAGGTCGTGAATTATTGTGTTATCATGCACAACATGATCGAGAGTGAGCGTGTGGTTCCACTGGCCTTGCATAAGTTGCTCACTATAGCCCTTTTGCAAAAGTTGATCACCAAGTGCAAACCAAGTTTGTTTATTTTCTTTCCATGCATCAGTAGATCCATGACCGTGACGAGCACATTCATCTCCTAGTGCAAAATGAAATAGTGAAGCATTTGTGGGTGCTCAAAGCAAACGCTCCTAACGGAGTTTGTCTCGAGCTGCTGCTGGACATACTGTTGCGCAGGTGGATACTCTTTCATATCATGGCATGTCATGTTGGGAAACAACTTTTGAAACTCGAAAAGGTGGACAAACAAGTGGTGCCCAAGCATTCCTAGGTTGTAGCTTCACCGGCAACCATTGTGAGCTACAAATGTGGGCATCAGTTGTCAGCCCCGCGAGAGGCTACCGCTCCTCACAGCTATACCTCGCCATCGTGGGACTCACTAGAGTTATTTTAGTAGGTTACCTAAAAGTTCATGGAAATGTAAGGATATTATTTTCCCATGTCTCTCATTCCCACCATGTAGTCCAAACGGGCCTTATTGTTTTTCTGCCATGCATTTTCTAACTATAGGTTTGTGCCATGCTTTGTCTTCCCCTAAATATCCGGTGATGGAAGTCGCATGCCTATATATAGATGAGAGGAAATGTACATGTATGATAGCGCGTTTAATTTGGCCCCTTTTTGTTTAAAAAAGGAGTATGTGAGCCACAACATAATGTTCTTTTAGTACTCCAGTCCTGATATATTACAAAAAATATATCACCGGAAACTTTAGACATTGTATTTTCCAATGATATAATTTTTATATTATATAATTCAAATTATATAGGTCAAATTGATAACCTAGATATACACGTAGGCCTTGTAAACTGAAACGGAGGGAGTAACTACCGTGGGAGCAAGTAGGTGAAAAAATTAAGAACGACCTTACATGCAAAATAAATAGGTACAATTCAATTTTTCATAATAGAATGAGCCAAGAAGCAGGTGTTGCATGCACTTTCACGCCAGTGTTGTTCTAGTGTTCTCTTCACCTTCTTTGCCTAACAAAGATAGGTGTAATAAAATACTAATAGGATATCGGTTGTGCCTCCATATCAACACGAGGAAGACAAGTTGTTTACTACTCCCTCCGTCCCAAAATAGATTTCTTGGATTTATCAAAATTTGGATGAATCTATATAGTAAATACTGTCTAGATTCATTCAAATTTTAATAAATTTGAGACATCTATCGTGGGACGGAGGCAGTACATTGTTTGTCCACCTCCTCGAGCTTCAAAAGTTGATTACCAACAT